>VDFB02323918.1:10333-104481 GCA_007258455.2 Sequoia sempervirens
CCTCTCTCTGCATGCTGGACATATGAGCTTCCTGCAGCTCACTCTCTACCTCAATCTCTGCCTCATTTTCTGATTTTTCTTCATCTGTGTCATAGATAGCAGCTTGCTGATCAGAAAAATCAGTCAACGTTTCTCCCTCAAAAAACCATTCCATGTGCCTGTTTTTCCCTTTAGGCTTGAGGCGACAGTCATGATTGAAGTCATATGGGCCCTGTTGTACCCCAAAATTAAAATTTTTGTTACACTTAGACATTTTGAAGAAATGAGTAAAAGTCTTGTCAAATCAGTCAAAAAGGTCAAAATTTGGGTGTGCATGTCTTGCATGAGGTTAAAACACAAAATTTTACACAATTCACGGCCCGATCATGAATTACTGGAAGCGTGCTTAACCTACAAAACCCGGATCTCGGTTTTCATCCCCTAAATTTAGGGAAAAGCTGCTATTTTTAGAAATTTTCTAAAATTGGCCGCGTTTACGGGTTTTCACAGGTTTCTTGGAAGCGGATCTTGGCAGAGGCCTACAAAATAGAAAGTTGGTCCGGCGAGTCGAACTGATTTTGATTGGCTCAAAATACATCCATATCAGGCTGGTGCAGTCAGAATCTCAAAATAATCAGTTTTGCCCTACTGGGTCTATTTTGCTTTTTCGGAAGCATATCAGGAGCTTCGAGGTCATCAATGGAGGTCATTCGGCTGCCGGTCAAAATCAACACTCAGGCGTTCAACAGAAGATGAAATGATGAACATGCATGGAGAACGAAGATGAAGTTGAAAAATGATAAAATTTTCTAACACTAGTGACTTTGGGCGCCCCTGTTGAAGAAAGGCGCCCATCTTTTTAGGGCACCAAATGTCAGAATTAGGGTTTGTGCCTCCAGTCAATGTTGCTCAGTTCTCTGTCAGCTTCGCAACGAATTCAACGGCGTAGTCATCAGGCGATCCAGTCATCCGGAATTCAAAGCTGAATAGGGAGGTTCCAAATAGATGTCAGAACGAGAATTTAAAAAGATCAAAAATTGACTAAGTGTTGAGATTTTGGGCGCCCCTGGTCAAGAAGGGCGCCCAGCTTTTTGAAGGCCCTGATTCAGCCGTTAGGGTTTGAGAATATGCTTGTTCTTTTCAGAGCTCAGCCAGCTTCGACGTGCCTGTCTCCGTCAGATCATCCGACTGCTCAATCTTCAGCAAATTCAGATCAAAGATGAACATACAGAACGAAATTTTCAAACTCTGAAATTTGAAAATCATGAAAAAATGGCTGTCTGGTAAGAATGGGCGCCCCTGGAGAGAAAGGGCGACCAAGTTTTCAAGGAGCTAAACAAAAGAATTTGCGGACAAGTATCTAACGTGATCTCTTCACAATTGACCCAGCTTTCCAACAAGATACTTTGCATGTCAATCAGAGATCGCAGTCGCCGGATACAAGAAGCCGAACGGAGGGTCCGACAAGAGTTGAATTTCAAAGTTCTGAAGCAAACACAGGAAAGTGAAAATTTGGCTAAGTATGGATAAAATAGGCGCCCCCAGTCAAGAAGGGCGCCCAAACTTTTGAAGGGTTAAAATTCACTTTTTGGAAAAATCTCTTCCAAGAGACCCCTTCTCATTCTTCGTCAGCTTCGTAACGAGCCCAGCCATCAATCAATCCGACGCCTAGAACTCCAGATCTGACGAGATCATTTGAAAAAGAGCAAAGATGAAGAAAATAAAAATTCTAAGTCTGGTAAACATGGGCGCCCCTGGAGAGAAAGGGCGCCCAAGGTTTTGAGCACTGAGATGATAGAATTTGTCAACAAAGCATCTAAGATCACTTCATCAATTTCAGACGAGCTATCTAGTGAACCTGTCAACCAGTCAATCAGATCAACGTAGCTCCCGGAATCAAGATTTCATCAGAAGATCACAAGGAAATGAAGAAATTGAAAATCATGAAAAATGGCTAACACTGTAAAAGTTCGGAGCCCCTCGAAGGAAAAGCCTCCCATGAATTCAAAGGTCAAAATCAAGTTTTTAGCTGGAGGTGTCTCCAGAACATATTTCTCAGAATCAGTCGAGCTCCGCCGTGAAACCTTCAGCTCGTCTGTCAAGTCAATCTGTCAACAGGAAATCAGTGGCGAAGTAGCATGTCAAAATGGAGAAAAGTTGAAAATAGCAAAATTTTGACTAACACTGGTGAAAATAAGCGCCCCTCTTGGGGAAAGGCGCCCAAAGTTTCATGCCTTAGAAAATTTTCATAGATTTTCGAATATTTCAAAATTGCAAAGAGAAGAAAGAGGCGTCCAAGTTCAATGAAGCTGAGATTTAGGGTTTTGGAGATAAAAGAAAAAAAAAAGCAAAACCTAAATCAAAACCTAAGTCTATTTAACACTTCTTTTCAATGTATTTTTCATTATTTTTGCAGGTAGCATCCAGAGGAGAAAGTTGGAGCAGCAAGTTTGAAGAATTTTTGTGATTCAAGAATCCATAGTTGCTGGTTTTACATCAGATTTTTCAGACCAGCAAGCATAAACCCTTGTTCTTTCAAGCTTTTTGTTCCAGAAGATCAAACTTTTCAAGAAGAAGACCAAAGCATTCCATTTTTCAATCATCTGGGTCTTTTTGCCTCAATCTTCTGAAGAATTTTTCAAGAACTTCATCAAGTTGCAGAGTGCTTTTATTTTTGCATGTCGGGAAAACCTCAGTGCTTTCAAATTTCAACCATCTGGGTCCTTTCCAATCAGTCTTATGAAGAAAACCCATATCACAGCTTTTTTCAAGAAAATTTCAAAACCTAGGGTTGGCTGCTTTTTTTTCAATCAAACGTCGAGTTTTGCAAATCCAATCAACGGGTCCATTTCTAACGATATTCGAACAAAACCCAGATACCAGCTTTTTCGGGGAAAAATTGAAGAAATTAGGGTTTGCTGTTTTTGATCAAAATTCAAGATTTTCAAAAGCGGACGATCCGGGTTGTCTTGTATGCGTCATTACGAACAAAACCCATATCTCAGAAAAATTTCTCAAAAATTTAGGTCGTTGAAGCACAAAAATCAGCATTCTAAAAATAGAAATTGCACAAGACTTGTCTGAACCAAGGCGAGTTTACAGTCATTCTTCAAGTTTTCTGAAATGGAGTACACTCCTAATGTTTTCAAGTCCGAATCAGCACTTTTTCACAATTACATCAAAACAGCTGAGACAGACTTGCATCATGTCAAGCCGGTGTTCGACCTACTGCCTTGGAGAGAGCAGGCAACGCTTCAATCAGAACCTGGGTCATTACGGACTCCTCGCAGCAGCGTCTATTCCTCTATCGGTTCAGAGCCTTGAGTTCGTAATCGCTTGCATTAAGCATTACAACCCGGCTACTAGGGAGATCCAGTCAGCAGATGGTAGGTTGATTTGCAGTCTAAAGCCTGATATGGTTGAAAAGTGTTTTTCCATTCCCCCGTGGCCTGAAAGTGTAACTCTTTCGAGGGATGAATGTGAAAAGATGTGGAATATGCATAAAGACAAATACAGCAAGAAGATTGCCCAGTGTGAATGAAAGGAAAACATAAAAGTGTGGTTCATAGTTGCAGCCCAGTTGACGGAAGGATGGGTCATATTTCAGTGATGTCAGCAAAGTTCGATATAGCGGCCAATGAGATTGAAGATTTCCAGAGATCCATTGCAGATGCTGAAGATATTCTTGAAAAGCGGTGTTTTGCTGTTGATGGCATAGATGCACCGAATCGGGACACAGTCTCAAACTTCCTAGCGGATGTGATCGAGCTTTAAAGCAGCTTTCTTCTAGAAGCTTTCTTTCCCGCTTTCTTTCCATTCTTGGAATGATCCTTATCCATTCTTTGAGGATAGAAAGAAGATAAGATGTAATAGTTGGCGTTTCCCGCTTTTTCTGCTTTCTAGGGTTTTAGATGTTATCTTGTTTCTAGATTTAGTAATAAAGCTTGCTTGCTGAGCAAGCCCTAGATTGTGAAAGCAAGGAGATTTTAGGGTTCCCTACTCCTCTGCTTGTCTATAAATAAGAGCCTTTGCTCATTTAGTTTCTTTAACGGTTATTGTGATAACAAAACGCTGAGCCTATTTTGCCTTCTATTTGTTATTCAAGTGTCGTTCAATTGTGTTGTGATAAGCAAATTGTTGAGCCTCTTTAGCCAACAAGGAGTTAGTGTGATTGCTGTTTCTATTGTGTAAGAGCAAGATTGCAAGCCTCTTTAGCTGCAATTTCTTGTTCCAGGCATGTTAGAAGTGAGCCTTGTTCCAGAAGTTTGAGTAATAAAATCATGAGCCTCCTTTGCCTTGATCCAAAATCTCAGATTTCCGTTATTTGTGTTATGCTTCTATGATCTCGATTTCAGCTTGCATTGAAGTGTGTAGATGTTTGTTGAGAAAGAGTTTATCGAAGTATTTTGTCAGAAAATCTACCTTGTTAATTTCTAACTTCTCTTGCTCTGCTATTACTTGAGAGGTTAGGAACGTCTTTAGTCTAGGTTAGTCGTAGTTGAAGTTCTTAAATCAGAAAATCTCAGCTGCGGCGTTTGTGTTTTATAAACCTTGTGCTCTAAGCTGATCAAAAAGATAGGCAACTTAGTTTTAGTTTACTTTCTTGAATACCATCAGCAAGAGGGAGCTTCCCCTCCTAATTTGAAAAGCAGTTTATCTGTGCATAGTTGTCCGTTTCAAATACGCATTCCAGAGGTGCGAATTTAAACGCCAACAGGCCCTTACAGTAAAAACATAGCTTCCTTCTTCATAGATCATTCATTGTGTCACGATCTAAAGGGGCTGCAAATTTTTTCTTTTGATCAGCATTATCAGCCTTCTTTGGATCAGATTTGTTCTCTGTGTATGAGGTAGATGGTTTCAAGCCAAATTGTTTACGAGGTGTAGTGAGCTCCATAATGCAAGCTTTCCTCATGGCCTCCTATAAAGTAGGTGGATCAAATGCTTTTATCCAACCTTTCATGGGCTCGAAAAGACCCTCAATAAACAATATGATCAGCCTTCTCTCTGAGATGCCAGTCACAATCACGGATAGTCTTTGGAACTCTCCAATGTACGATTCCAAGCTACCCAACTGCTTTAACTGCGCAAGATCCTTGAAGAATAGCTCAGGATCACGTCTATCAAATCTCTCTACTAGTCTATCAGTAAACTCCTGGTACGAGGTAATCCTATCATGGTGTAGTGTTGCCATGCCATGAATCCACCAGTCATGTGCTATGCCATCAATGTGGAGAGCTGCAAAACGTATAGCATCTTCCTCTGGCATAGGACGTAGTGTCAGGAATGTATCCAACTTACTCACCCAGGGACGTGCTGTAACTCTACCACTGCTATCATAGTGAACTAAAGTTAGTTTGCTGGTAGCCTGTCTGAGATCACTTTGTTTGTTTCTAGGCCTCCTGTCATTCCTGTTACGCTTATACTCTCTCTTCTGGCTCATGAATCGATCGAAGTTAAGGTGCTCCTTAACTCTTGGAGGAAATGCATCCCATTCATCATGCATAGTCATGATGTTATCAGCAGAGTTCACTTCACCAACCTGTTCAACCTCTTCCTCTTCTTCAGCTTCATTTCTGATAAAAGTAGGACATGTAGCTCTCTCAAAGGTGTGTGCTGGAGCTATGACTCTATGAGGTTCTCTATGAATACTGCCTTCCTGATCCCGATCCTGATTCTGACCTTTATGAAGTGTCAAATTTTGAACATTGGTGCTCAGCTGCTGGAGGATATTCGCCACCTGTTCTTGGCCTGCCACCATGCCTCTGAGTACATCTCTAGCTTCTCTGTCCTCTTCATTGAGAGGATTCCTGTGAGAACCTTCAGCTTCCCTGTCAGCCATGTTATCAAAGCCTAATTCTTCTTCCTGTTCGTCAAACGGAAATGCTGAAAAAGGTTCAAAGTACTTCTCTGCAAACCTGAACCCCTGTGTGAGTAGTACCTGTCAAACCTATTCTAATGAGGCCGCATAGAAACTACTAACCCTTCAAGCTGGCAGGATTAGAGCTCTGATACCACTATGATGAGCCTTGCTGGCTCACAACTCAAACCCCTGTATTTTTCTTAAATCTTATTGTGTTTTTTTGTTTTTTAGAGAAAATTTATAGACAGAAGAGAAGGGGCGCATCATATAAAATGCTCATAAAATGCAAATCTGAGCTATTTTCTTCATAACGAAAGTGTAGAAGATATTATTTAACTGAAACAAATAGATCACAAATGATACACATACTCGAAAGCTTCCAGATTATTTATTTAAAAAGATAAGTCCAGCTTGCCAGCCAAGATAGTGAAAACTGACAAAATCCAGTGTAGAAAGCTACAGATTGCAAAGTCCAGCCTGGAAACTGAGGCAGATGAAAGGTATAAGCCAGACGCCAAAGAAGATGAAGAGAAACCCTCAGAAAGGAAGGCGTTTCTCCTAGAAAGTCCAAACGCCCTTGCACAAAGAGCCATGCACTTCAAGCAAAAAGCTAGAGTTTTCAACTTAGAAGGTACGACCATGAAGTAGAATGTCTGCCAGATGAAAGGAAGATGCCATCTCTCAAACCCTCCTGAAAACAGATAAGGAAACTCAATAGAAACACAGATCAAGCTCAATAGAACTTCTGAATGAAGCTCTCACCAATGCACTAATTCGACTGGTCTCTCACAGTCTCAAAAATGCTCAACACTGAAGAGATTCCATTCTCCAATGGAAATATTGCTCAAACCTTGATCACAAAGGAAAGCACAGAAGAAACCCAAAGGCAAAGTCGAAATATTCAAGAAGTGAATTTCTCATTGCCAAAATGCTTTATATGCAAAAAGGCACGACTTTCAAGAAAGATATGCCCTTTTCAAGATTTAAATCTTTTAAAATACATTTAAGTCATTTTTCAATAGTCTTGACTTAAATACTTGGGCGCCCTTTATATTTTAAGTGATTTAAATTTTAAATCACCTTTATGGAATATTTAAGTGATATAAAATATATAAAGTCAATTTGACTTTATAATAAAGCATTAAGTTAATTAATTAACTCAAATCACTTAAAAATCCATAACTCTCTCAAAACTCCAAATATTCCAGTGCCGTCAGAAGCTGTCAACTCTTGAATTGCTAACGCCTGTTGTGAACCAATCACTGAGCTCTGAAAACGAGAATGATCAACTCCTCCAGAAAACATCACTGACCCTCTAACCAATCCAGCTAGCCCACAAGGGTCCAAGAAAGGGCTAACACACTGTTCGGCCTTGAATCCCGGACGACTGGATGATCCGATGACTGCACCATTGGATTCGTTGCAAAGCTGGAAGAAGACTGAGCAACTTTGCTTGGAGGCTTAAACCTTAATTTCAACATTTAATTCCCTAAAAAGATGAGCACCTATTCTCTCCAGGAGCGCCCATGACAAGCAGTGTTAGAATATTTTTACAATTTTCACCTTTCCTCGTTCTTCGTGCTTGCTTACTAACTCACCTTTTGTCGAATTCTTTGAGTGTTGAATGTGACGCCTGATAGCTGACTGACCTCCGTTGACGACCTCGAAGCTCCTAATATGCCTCTGAAAAAGCAGAATAGGCCCACTAGGGTAAAACTGATCTTTTTGAGATTCTAACTGCACCGACCTGATATGGAAGTATTTTGAGCCAATCAAAATCAGTTTGAACTCTAATGGATCAACTTTCTAGTTTTAGAAAGTTTTGCCAGTATCCGTTTCCAAAGAAACCCAGAAAAACCCCAAAAAAGTTACTATTTTTAGAAAATTTCTAAAAATAGCAATTTTCCTAAAAAGTAGGGATGAAAAACTGAGATATGGGTTTTGTAGATTAGGTCGCTCTGAGCAGACCCAGATCGCTAGATTTTGGAAATTTCATGTTTTTACCCTTAATGCAAGACCTGCACACCCAAATTTTGACCTTTTTGACTGATTTAACAAGACTTTTACTCATTTCTTCAAAATGTCTGAGTGTAACAAAAATTTTAATTTGGGGGTACAACACATAAGCTTATGTGTTTGCGTTAGGAGTCGTGTTTACTTCTATATCCATTTATAAGTGATGTTTATCTATGTATCTATTTGTGGTTTTACAATTATGTGGATATTAATAATATTATATTATTATTGCTTGGTGAGTACGTAAAAATATATATATATTTATTTATATATATCAGGTTGCTGACTGGCTCACGATATATTGACATATTTGTTAAATATATATTTTTATATATGTAATTATATATTAAAGATTGTATATAATATTATTATAGTTAAATTAAAATATATATATTTAAAATACTCGGATATATAAATATTTATATGTTTAATATATTTAAAAGGACTATAATAATATTATATAATAAAGTAAATAAGGGAATTACATTTTAATATTTTAAAAACTTACTTGGAGTAATTATATATGATTAAATTTTTAAAGTGTAAATATTTATAAACTCCAAGTGAAAATATTTGTAAATATTTAAAAGTAGAAATATTTATAGAACTCAAAGATGATAAAGTTAAAAGATTCAAATCTTTTAACATGAGCAAGATTATTGAAGCGGACTATTGAAAAAGATAGCTGCTAGTTTTTGGGGAAAACATAAAAGACTTCATCGAACCTTTTTCTTAACATAAGGAAAGAAAATATGAATCAAATATTTGGTGTAAACATTTGAAAATAGAGCTGAGAGTTTTTCCTGTGAATGGAAGAAAGCTTCAACGCAACAAAAATAATGGAGGAAACTTTCAGCGCTAGAAAAGAGGAAACGCCAGCCAGAGATTGTGTTGTAGCAAGCTAAAACTTGACAAAATCGCAGCAACATGAGTCATTCGTTTTCATGTGCCAAGCAAGGACATTTTTCTTGTAGGTGGTGATTTCTGAGTTTTAAGTTGAATTTTTCTGATTATGCTGGCTCTAAGAGGGTCAATTCACTCCTTTTTGAGATGACAGGGTTTATATGCTTGCCAAGTGACATTTGACTGAGTTCGGGCGCCTTGTTGTCATTCTACATGCCCATAAAGAAGGAAATTGTTGCAATTACGGGCCTATAAATACTTGCCCAGCCATTCATTGTTGGATATCCTTGTGCAATTTGTTTCTTGTGAATTTGAGAGCTTCCTTGTCCATTGTCTAAGCTGCTGTGTTGTTTTCTGTTGCTGCATTTTACCATTTTGTTGAGAGTGTGAGAATTAGAAGCTTTTACCAGCTATTGTTAATTGACTGTGCTAAATCCCTTTTAGAAGAGTGAATTTACAGTTGAATTAACTTCTATTAGAGAAGTGTTAATTGAGAAGAGTGACTTGAAGGAATTATCACCATTGAAAGAGAGTTTTTGCAAAGCAGCCATCTCCAAGTGAAATTCTGGAAGTTGCTGAAGGAGAGTCAAGAAGAGCAGTGTTGGGAAAAGAGCTTAATATATTAGGCATGATATCTATTTAATAATTTTTGTTTGAAATGTTGCTCTCTTTTATTCTTGAGTTTGATGTTTGCAATTAGAATCAGTAATGTTTTGATAAACTTTCATTGCATTTAAGGGTAAATGTGTGAAGAATTTCATTGTATTTAAAGGGAAAATGAATAAGGAAAATCAATACAATTAAGAGTAAATGTTTTAGAAAATTCAATGCATTTTAATGGTAGAATAAATGAAGGATTTAAGGATAATAGGGTTGTAAAAAGGGGATCAAAAGTTTAAGAAGCTTAAGGGTAGCTTTACTTAATTTGCATTATATAAAGAAGGGTTTTTATATGCATTTGATTGAGTTTGCAATTTTGTATGATCTTCGTATATGGAGAATACGTAGAGTAATTAATATCTACTAGGAACGAAATAACGTCAAAACCAAGTATGGTCTCTAGCTTATGTTATTAAGTTAACTGTGACAAGCTACACTCCTAGGATAAAGATTTCCTAAATCAGGAGTTAGGATATTAGACGCTTGTTGATTGGCTCATTTCTTAGTAGACTGTTTGAAGTAGGAAGTCTGGGGTAAATTGAACCCATTGAAGGACACAGCCTACACGTAGAGTAAGATAGCCTTAAGTCAAATCGGCCCTAAGTAGTGTTTATGATAGATGACCTTCATTCGAAGTTTTGAATGAGAATACTTTGGCCAAAGTAGTGAAAGGTACGACATCCACTTAGGTGTGAGATAGTTGAGACTACACTGTCAGTTCATTGTGATCCGAGTACTAGTTCGAGATTGTGAAATAGCAAGGTTCTAGTTGTGTAGGACACAACACTATGCTCAGTTGGTAATTGTTAAAGGATACCCTACCAATCTCTTCTTCGAAGGGAGGGCCATCTATCGAATGATAGGTGTGCGGGGGACCACATTATAAGTCCGTGGTTGGCGGAAAAGCGCCCGAGTGATGTTTCTCCTCCACAGCAAGTGGCCGATGTACCAAGATTTGAAAGGACGGACTCCTGGACCTTCTTACTTCTATTTGTGCAAAAGCTTATGAGCTATGTATGTAACTGTATTACTTTTGAACTCTAATTTATATTTGCAATGAAAATGGAATTCATGTGGAAATATATTGTAACTTGTATACATTTATCAATAAAGAAAGGAAAAATTTTATTGTATTGCCTTTGTTACTTGTTATCTTTATATGATTGAAGTGGAATTTGAAAAATTTTAATTTATGCAAGAGATAGGTTGTTACAAAATTGTTCTTAAACAAGTCACCAAACCATTGCCAAACAAAGAACCAAACTCCATACTCCATCTCAATCCAAAAGGATATACAATGATTGAAAAGTTTCCAAGAAATCTTCACATATTTCACTTCAAGAGCCTCAATTTGACAAATCAAATCAGCTAATAACTCGCTGTCCCAAAAAGTAATGTATGAGTTGGTACCAAAAAATCCACTGTCAACCATCAAAGAACAACCCATACCTAAACTTTGACCATACTGAATCATTCCCTTGCTCATTTGTGGCAGAAAATCAGTCCAAATAGGAGATGGAAAGGCCTGGAAATGAAGTAACCAGTTTCCTAACAGGTCTGAAATAATCATCTTGAGATCTGATTTTTGGAAAATCAGCATCCAAGAAGACAAGCAGAAGCTGCAACATAAGAATTTTTCATCAAAATGAGCATCACTGCTCATAAACCAAGCTGGTGGCACCTTTAGCAAGAGACCCCATGCCACCACAAACCAACTTCTGATCATATTTCCTTCCCAGAACACCAATTTATGATCAGAAATAAAGAACCAATGACATTAAAAAAAGATAGCAGCAATCATAGAACTGAAATTTAGACACTTATCTCTCCAACCAATCTTCTTTTTATTCATAACAATCTTCATATGAATATACTTGGAATCCCACATACTAATTTTCAATTGAAGACATTTCCCAATTGTAAGAGACCTGGTGTCTCTAAACCCCACTGTTGATGACAAATGAATTTTTTTTTTTTGTGTTTTGTTGTTTGTAGTTTTTTGTGATTTTTGCAATAAGAGGGTTTATGCGATTTTTTGAAAGAAATACTTTTAAAATATATAGACAATGCAAAAATGCAACTACTGAAGCAAAATGACTTCTAAATTGATAGCAAATGGATTTATTGTTTTGCAGAGTGATTACAATGATAAATCTCAAACATGCAAGTAAAAAGGCAAATATGACAATATGAAGAAACCTGGTTCCAACTTGCAGCTGCTTATAAGAAGTAATGGACGGTACGGCCAGCTTGCCAAAGGCACTTCTCCCACCAAACAAAGATTGCTAAGTCCTCTGGAGACCTAGGCACCCACTGTAGAACAAAAAAGCAGCAAAAAGGCAAGGCGATTTGGTGTCTGTGAAGAGGACGTCCTTGTTGTCTAGTACGGCTCAAAACCAGCAATAAACAAATCCGTACAATCTTGGTTTGTGTGCCAGATGCTAGATAAATGATGGCCAATGAAAAAGATTCCCCTCTGGAGAGAAATCGATCCAAACCCCATTCAAAATCTTCACCAATAAGCTCTGTAATGACTTCTGTATGAAGTCACTCAACTGACAATCTTCAGCTGAATCTTTCACAACCTCAGTATGCCTGATTCTGAAGAGTTGATGTTCTCCAAAATCTGATTGCAGAAATCCTTGTTTCTCCAACTCCAAATGCTCTCAGAGAGAAAAGACAAAATTCGAATAATCATATCATAATGAATTATATTATGTCTTTGAGAAATAAATACTCTCTCTCACAAATTCGAACCCCCTCAAAAAAGCAACTTTAATGCATTTAATAATATAAATTTTGCCCTTTTTGAGACTTAGGCAAATCATTAATAAATGGCATCCCTTTTATAAATGAGTAATAAATACTCATTTAATATTAATATTACTCCTCAAATATAAAGTATTAAATACTTTATAATTCGCCATTAATTAATACTTTAATATTTCATTAAAGTGACTTTATAATATAAAGTCATTATAATAATCGTTTAATTATTTATTAAATGCTCCATTATTCTTCATTTGCTCATCAAACTGTCAAACTGGGTCGAAATTGAGATGACCAACTAAGCCAAGTGCCCTGCCAGAAATAGTAAACCCTGCCTACCTGACTTACTATAAATAGTAAGTTCCTGAATATCACTCTGTGAGTCTCTGCCAAGGCCCAAACCTGAATCAACTGATGGAGTAATGTCCCAAAATACAAGATAACTGCCAAAAGCAACCCTCTAAACACATCTGTCAGCCTACGAGGGTCTGAATAATAGGCTAACCCCTCAAACACCTGAACTGCCTAGGAAGGGGACATTATAGTCCACCCTCCCTGAAATTGCTTGTCCTCAAGCAATCTTTGCTCCAGATGCTGTAAAATCTCCTTTGACTCCCATGTAGCATCCTCAACCGGCAAGTCTCTCCATTTTATCAAAAACTCTCTGATGACCTGCCTCCGAAGGTGTATCTCTCTAACATCGAGGATGGCCTCAGGCACTAGTATCAATTTCCCCTCGTCATCAAGGGGTGGTGTTGATGTGTTTTTTCGTGACCACACCAACGCAGAATAAAGTCGCCAACGGCTACCCTATCCTCTCTTGATCAAAGTATTCCGCACGCTAAGATTGCAAAAAAAGTTCGTGCGTTCAACTCCAAGGTTTTTTTAGTGCGAATAGGCTCAGTTGGCTCGATGTGATTTGCTGGTATTTCAAGGGGACTTACGGAATTGTTCAGCAACGGAGAAAGGAATTCAAAATGCTCGAAAGGTTTGTCTATGAAGCCCAGGTTTCCTATTCTAACCAGAAAGTACTGAATTTAAAGTGGTGTAAGGTTTAGAGAGTCTAAATCTATTCTAAGGCGTGAGATATGGAGCTCAACTTCAGCAAACTTCAATCGAACTTCGCTTTGCCTCGCATCGGACAACTTCCACGGAGTCGGTGCAATCTTCAAGGGAGATGACTAAAGATGTTCAAACCACCACTTGACATGAAGATACCATCACAACGGCGCATACCATCATTCAAACTGTGATTGAAGTTAGGTCCACAACATTTCCAGTTGACCACACAAGGCGCATTCACCATCAGCAAACACACTAGTGGTATGGATAGACGAAGTTGCTTAGATCAAACACCACATTCCACAGCTAACATCTACTTGCATGGAATGAAAATTATACTACTTTGAACTAATTTACACTACCATTTGAATCGGAAGGACGAAGAAACCTTGCTAGCTACTCACAACAAAGATGAAATTCACCATCAATGAAAAACTCTTTTATTGAGAGAGTGTTCACAACAATTTCTTACAAAGTTTTCAAAGGGAAAACTTTCCCTCTTCTTCAAATTACACTATCAATCTATACTAAGCTACTTCTAAGTTGTCCCTCTACTCTCTACTGTTTAACTTCTACCTCTATGTCTAATCTAGTGAGGTACAAATGAGCGGGACTCCCCCTTTTATAGATGGCCAAGTCCAACGGACGGCTCAGATTACAATCGGCTGGATGGCCCAGATTGTGCCACCTCAGCCCTAAACAATATTTGCCCTAAAAACCGCCATAATGGAGAGTGGGGCAATAAATGAGCAATTAATGGCCACCACCTTCTAGAAGATTCCAACCTTGAAACGCGTTCACATTGTTCTCAATTTTCGCGTTCATCCAATTCTGTTGATCGCTTGGAGGGGGGTAAAAGAGTCTCTAAGATTTCCTTCTCAGATAATAAAATTTGATAGAATCTCAAGTTCGACTGCTCTTGATCTTCTTCTTGATGTTGTTCTTCAACTTCTTTGTCACTTGAGCTAACACTTAGCCGTTTTCTTGCAACTTTTTCTTCCTCCATGTGAAACTCATAACTTTATCTTCCTCCGAAGGTTGTAATATCATCGCTCTTCACCACTTCAAGTCATCGCGCTCTGGCCTCAACATTTCTCCTGCAAAACAAGCAAGGAGAAGAGAATTAGAACATTTCATAATATAAATTCAACTTACTGGGATTTTCACGCTCTAACTTCCAAGAGTTCATCGTTTTCCTCTAGCACAACTTTGCTTTCTTCATGATTCTTCATGCCTTAGCCAAAATTTTCAACCCATCTTCATGATTTTATCACTTCAATTCATCGTGCTCTGGCCCCGGCGTGCATCCTGCAAAACCAATAAAAAAAAAGAAGAGCATCAGAACACTTTATAATATAAAATCACCTAACTTACCTGACATCCATATTATGACTGCCTAGGTCCGAGTGATCTTTAGACCCAGTAGAGTTCATCGTTTTTCTCAAATTTCACTTCATCTTCAAATTTCTCGTGCCTTGGCCAGATTTTCCCCTTAAAAATTTCATCACAAATTACCCAAGCATCCGTCTTGGAACATTTGTTTCTTAGACTTAGAAACTTTTTAATCTTCTTCCTAGAAAATTCCATTCACCTGGCGCCCATCAAAAATCCTCATCTTAAAATTTCCAGCGGAGTGTGGAAAGCTTTGAAATCATTTCCTCGTTGCAAAAATTCAATATCCAAAAAAGTTTTCCTTCAGAAAATGTGAAATTCATGTGTCTACCGACGAACGGGTTCATTTTAATTTTTTAAAATCTCAACTTAGGAAAATAATTTTATCCAAGGTTTTATTCAATTCCTCTGAGTTGGGCGTAATTTTCAATTTGCCATTCATCCTTCATTTTTGAGCAAGATGAAGTCATTAAACGAAATATCCAAGGTAACTTCGCATATTATAACTCCTTCAAGGCGCATTAATGACTCTCAACTTCTAGCTTCAACATTTAGAAAATCTTTCAAGTGTTCTCCCTCTTGTTAAGGTGCATATGATGCTTCACTCTTTAAGGCGCATTTGATGCTTCACTCTTTAAGGCGCATTTGATGCTTCATCCTTTGAGTTTTTTTTTTTTTTTTTTACGCCTTAAGCAAAATTTCCATGCACTCCAAGCTAAGGCGTAAATTGACATGGTGCATTTTAAAATTTCCAACATTTGGATGTTTTACAACCTCCCCAGACCAAGGCGCAAAAGCTAGCTCCAACCTTTAGTTTGACTTGCCTTAGAATATTTTCTATCTTGATGTCTCCTTCTTGGGCGCATTTTGGGGGGCCTACTTCCAATCTTCAACACTTAGAAAATTTTTCTCATTCTTACTCCTTGCTGGACTCATTTTGATGGGGGAGCCTCCAATTTCAACACTTACAATTTTTTAGCTCTCAACTTGTGATGGGCGCATTCCCACATGTCTACTTTCATTTTCAAAGACTTAGAATATTTTAGGCTCTTTCTTCAACTTGGTGGGCGCAATCCACACATGGAGCTTCCAATTTGGCAAAATTTCGAATTGATCACACAAGCTAGGGCGCATTTCATGTCTGAGCATCAAATTTTGAACATCTGGTTAAAATCCAATCTCCCAAGTCTTTGGGCGCTCATGGAGGGGTCAACTTTCAATTTGAAGTGGGGCGCAAATGGCATGTCAAGCTTTTAATTTCATCACTCTAAGCCCAAAGGCGCATTTCACAGGAGGAGCTTTTAGTTTCGACACTTAGAAAATTTTCTGAAGCTTTTTCAAAGAGGGGCGCATTTCACCCATGGAGCTTTCAGTTTGTGCACTTTGAACCTTTTCAACTTCTTTCACTCCAAGGGCGCATTTAAGGTGGTCTCCTTCGAGTTTCTACACTTAGAATTTTATCCCCTCCATCTTCTCTTCAGGGGCGCATTTGGAGGGTCCTTCTTCAAATTTTCTTGCCTTAGAAATTTTTTGGAGTCTTCTTTACCTTGGGCGCATTTAGCCCCTCATGCTTTTAATTTGTCAACTCTAACCTCAAGGGCGCACTTGGAGGGGTCTACTTCCATTTTAAACGACTTAGAAAAAGTTTAAACTCCATCTTTCAAGCTTGAGGCGCATTTGACCCTCTGAGCATCTAATTTTGAGCATTTAATGAATTTCACCTTCCAAGTCCTTGGGCGCCTGTGGAGGGGTCAACTTCAGATTTGTAACACTTTGACTATTTTCCAACCAGCTTCAAGTTCAAGGGCGCATTTGATGTGGGCTGCTTCCAATTTATAAACACTTAGAAGGATTTTACCCATCTTCAGCTTCTCTAGGCGGATTTGGCCTGTGAACTTCAAATTTCAAGTGCTTAGAGAATTTCCACAAATCTTCAGCTTTTAAAGGCGTTCTTCACCGGTTGGACTTGAAAATTTATCAATTTCAATGAATTTTATGCTCCTTGCCTGATTTAGGGTGACTCGATCATGCTAACCCTAATTTGCTATTTTTAGAAAGTTTTTCAATTTTGCACTTCAAGCTAATTCCAAGCTCCAAAAAGGCTAGATTTTGCTTTGTTTCGAATCTCGAGATGTGGTTGAGCTGTTGGGCCCTGATATCTGCATGCACTTGCTATTTTTAGCAACTTACTAAAAATAGCAATTGCTCAAAATGTCTTCAAATTTTGCGTGCCGATTACCTGAAGGGTATTGATCGTGACTTGGACGCTGCTTCTGCCTGGCTGTCGTGTTTCGCCCTTGATTTTAGGAAACCCTAATTCTTCTACACAGGCCTGCTAAAAATAGTAAGTGCTTGATTTTCCATCCTCTACAACTCCGTTTGCCTTGAAATTCGCGCCATGGGATCCTTGTCAGCTGCTTGACCTGTTCATACTGACGCTTCACGTTGACCTGCTATTTTTGGCATGTTTCTGGGGGTGGCTTACTATTTATAGTATCTGCTTGCTTTTGAGACTTCCACAACTCTGTTTGACTTGAAATTCGAATAACGCGCTCCTCACCACGTGACCTGCCTGTTGACTCCGACGCATGCGGCTGATTTGCTATTTTTAGCTTGTTTCCAAAATGACTTACTATAAATAGTAAGTGCTCCGTTTGTCTTCAAATTTTACCAACAGATAGCTTGAAGGATGCTGATCGCGGTGGTTTACACCGGTTTTCGAAAATTCTGACTTTTTACCCCTCTTTTCAGGTCCCAAAGCTGGAAACCCTAATTTACTCTACATGCGTATCAAATGATCTCTGTTTGTTCTCGTTTCTATTGCATTGTGATCAGCTCATGATTCTGAAGAGCTGGGAGGCGGCTGCCGGGATGCATCTGCTAAAAATAGTAAGTTCCTTAATAAGTGACTATCTCTATTTGCATGTCACATCACTGCGAAGCTCTCGAAAAACCCACAAGGAATATGTAGACATGCAAAGAAAACGCTAACATGCAAACCCTAAAAATAGCCCCGGAAGACTGAATTTTGAAAGTCGTTATCTCGCTTTGCATGTCACACCATCGCGAAGGTCTCGAAAAACCCAGAAGGAATATCCAGACATGCGTTGAAAAACTCTTCATCTAAGCCCTGAAATCTGCTCCGAAAGCTGAACTGCTAAAAATAGCAAGTTGCCCGTTTTAGCTCAAATTTTGCATGCGAGTAACTTGACATGTTTTGAATGCAGTGTGACGATTGAAACTTCAAAAGTGTTGACGGAATGCCCGGAATTACACACTTACTAAAAATAGTAAGTTGTCAGAATCTGATGAAATTTTAGTGAAAGCCTGCTAGAAGCACACTGACAATAGTGTTAGTCTTTATTTTCAATTTATTTACCTCACTTGACCTCAAATTGGCCGGAAAGATGGAAACCCTAATTTTTAGACTCAGCCAAAATTTCACGTTAAGGTTCAACGGCGGGCACATCTCGGAAAGACAGACAGTAGAAAAGAGAGACAACGACAAAACGACCCAAAAGCAAAGCCAAAATTAGGGGGTCCCCATTTGCAATGGGGCGATGTGTGAAAAAGGTCACAACAGGTGGCAGTACTGGAGAGGGAATCACATGTTGACCCAATGCCTTCTTCAGGCGAGAAACGTGAAACACATTGTGAATCCCACTATCTTCCAGTAACTCCAACTCATATGCAACCTCGCCCACTCGTCTGATGACTTGGAATGGACCATAGTAACGAGGTTTCAACTTCTCTGCACCACTCTTCTACAGAGTGGACTAATGGTAAGGCTGTAACATGAGATACACCATGTCACCCTCTGCAAAGGAACGCTCAACCCTTTTCTGATCAGCATATTGCTTCTGCTGATTCTATGCCCACTGAATGTTGTTTCTGAGAGACCTCATAATATCGTGCTCATCCTGCAACAGATCACCTGCACTGGGCACTCTGCTATCACTCAACACCAAATCCAAAAGATTAGGCGCCTCATACCCGTATAATGCCATAAAGGGAATCATCTGTATAGTCATGTGGTGAGTAGAGTTATAACAATACTCACAGAGGTATATCCACCTCACCCAAGTTCTCTGTTTTCCAGCTATATAATTATGCAGATATCCTTCCACCCACTTATTGACGATCTCCG
The DNA here is from genome assembly GCA_007258455.2 of Sequoia sempervirens. Classification (NCBI taxonomy): domain Eukaryota; kingdom Viridiplantae; phylum Streptophyta; class Pinopsida; order Cupressales; family Cupressaceae; genus Sequoia; species Sequoia sempervirens. The sequence goes on from VDFB02323918.1 coordinate 29,125, forward strand.
TCTGCCCATCTGTCTGTGGATGGTAGCTGGTACTAGGTGTCAGTTCAGTTCCGCAAAGCCTGAACAACTCTTGCCAAAAGTTGCTCATGAACCTGCTATCTCTATCGCTAACTATAGTCCGAGGCAAACCATGTAACCGGAATACCTCTCTGAAGAAGAGCTCTGCAGTCTGCGATGTTGTAAATGTAGTGGTGATAAAAAAAAAGTGTGCATATTTAGTCAGCCGATCAACAACCACGTAAATACAATCTTTCCCTTGGGCTTTCAGCAAGCCCGTGATGAAATCCATTGATAAACATTCCCACTTCCTATCAAGTATCGGAAGTGGCTGAAGTAATCCAACAGGATATGTGTGTTCCTGTTTGTTTTGCTGGCAAACAGAACACTCTCTTATGTACCGAAGAACATCAGTCTTTAGCCCTTTCCAAGTAAACCGTTCCCGTACCAATTTATATGTTTTGAAATAACTGGGATGGCCCGCCATAGGAAGATCATGAAAGGCTTTCAAAACTGTATCCTTCAACTCTGAATCAGGAACCAAAAAAATTTGTCCCTTGTAAATGATCAAGTCATTCACAACGGTGTATCTAGCATCCTACTTTGTCCCGTCAACAATGCTAGAAGCCCATTGGTTCTTAGCATACTCTGCCATAATCCTGTGCCTCCAATCCTCGGAGATCTGTGCCATAGCATTCAACTGGGGTCTGCGAGACAAGGTGTCAACTCCAACATTCTGCTTCCCCTTAATGAAGGTGATATCAAAATCATACGATTGCAATTTATTGACCCACTTTTGTTGCCTTTCATTTAAGTCTCGCTGTCCAAGGAAGTCTTTCAGGCTATTGTGATTTGTACGTACACTGAATTTACTGCCCACCAGATATTGCCTAAACTTAGCCAAAGCGTGCATAATGGCTAACATCTTGTCATAAACGCTATAAAATCTCTCAGGACCCCTAAGCTTCCTAATCTCAAAAGCAATAGGGTGTCTCTCCTACATCAATACGGCACCAATTCCCTCTCCTGAGGCATCACAATACAAATCAAAAAACTTCGTAAAGTTTGGCAATGCTAAAACTGGACACGAAGTCATAATCACCTTAAATCTGTCAAAACATTCATGAGCCTACGATGACCAAGCAAATGCCCCTTTCTTTGTCAGATCAGTAAGGGGTGCGGCGTGTCGTGAGAACCCACTAACAAATTGTCTATAAAAAGCACACAGCCCAATGAAGCCTCTGAGTTGGGTAAGGTTCTCTGGTACTAGCCACTCTACTATAGCTCGGACCTTCTCAGGGTCCATACTGACTCCCTTGGCACTAATGATGTGCCCAAGATACAACAATTCAGCCATGCCTAGCTCACACTTGGACTCCTTGGCATACAAGGACTCCTCCACCAAAATACCCAAAACTGTATCTAAGTGAGCTATATGCTCCTCCCATGACTGACTGTAAACGAGAATGTCATCAAAGAAGACCAACACATATCTCCGTAGCTAAGAACTGAAAACCCTGTTCATTGTAGCCTGAAAGGTAGTAGAGGCGTTGGTTAGACCGAAAGGCATAACCGAGAACTCGAAGTGACCTCAATGGCACCTAAAAGCAGTTTTCTCTATGTCCTGCTCCCTCATCTGAATCTGATGGTACCCGGACCTCAAGTCAATCTTCATGAAGAAGATAGCACCGTGCAACTCATCAATCAACTCATCGATGGGGGTAGAGGGTACCTGTTTTTGATTGTTTTCTTATTAAGCTGGCAGTAATCTATACACATCCGTAGTGACCCATCCTTTTTCTTCACCAATACCACCGATGAAGCAAAAGGTGACTTGCTAGGTCTGATATGCCCCATAGCCAACAACTCACTGATTGTTTTTTCTATCTCATCCTTGAGGCGCTTCAGATGTTTGTATGGTGTGATCATAATGGGCTTTGCGCCCTCCTCCAACTCGATAATGTGCTTGATGCCCCTATCTGGAGGTCTGCCAGGTGGAATGTCACTAAACACTTTAGAGTGTTTAGTTCTCAGATCCTGGATGTCAGGATGGTACTCAACCTTCTGATGCTCCTGTTGTGCAGGTAACAACATACACTTTGCAGCCCAATCCACCATATCATGACGAATGAGCCTCTCCATCCATCTAAAAGATACCACTTTCAAATTACTTTGTCTGATGGCTTTTATAACATGTGGTTTCCCGTTTACCTTGAACTTCATCTCCATGTCTCGAAGATTGAGTGTGAACTCACCCAAATCATGAAGCCATGCCATCCCAAGTACCATATCAGTATCTACCATATTCACAACGTAGAATTCAGCCTTGAATTCATAGTTGTTAAGCCGCATCGGAAGATTTGATATTCTCCTATCACATTTGAGGGTGTATCCATCAGCCACGTTGACTCGAATACCCTCAAACTCCTCAGTTTGTATGCCTCGTCTCTCTACCAACCGTGCATCTATAAAGTTATGAGTGGCACCAGTATCAAGTAGAGTAATCACTTTTTGACCTGCTAGGAGCCCACATAGCCTAAAAGATCAATCTCTCTGAGGACTAGTCAAGTGTGCCTCTTGTAACTTCTTTCCTCCCTCATTCTCACTATCATTTTCTGACCGTTCGTCATCTAAATGCTCTGAATCAGCTTGCTGGTCTGACAGATCAGATTGCTCTTCTCCCTCATAAAACCACTCCATCTGGTTACTTTTGGCCTTAGGATGAAGAGGGCATACATGTTTTCCATCGTAAGGTGCCTTGCACCAAAAACATAACTTTTTTCTTTCGTAAATCATTCAATGTCTCCCTGTCAAAAGGTAGTGCATTCCTTCTCTGTGGATCAGGTGGATCCTTCTTGTCAAATGTTCTATTCTTATCAAATGATCTGTTTGGCCTCGAATAGGATGATGAGCTTGAATAAAACTTGCTGCGAGGTGCTACCAGTTCCATACTGCGTGCCTTCCTCATTGCCTCCTAAAGAGTAGGAGGATCAAATGCCTTGACCCAACCTCTCATCGGCTAATATAATCCCTCGACGAATAGAATGACAAGTCTCCTCTCTGAAATACCTGTCACCATGACTGCAACCCTCTGGAATTCACCAATGTAGGCATCCAAACTACCTGTCTGCTTAAGTTGAGCTAGCTCTCTAAAGTAAAGTTCTGGATCCTTCTTATCAAAGCGTTCTATGAGCCTATTCGTGAACTCCTAGTAAGTAGTAACAATGTGATGACCCAATGTGTACATGCCGTGATGCCACCAGTCATGTGCTAATCCATCAAGATGTAGCATGAAAAATTTAATGGCCTCGTCCTCCTACATAGGTCTCAATGATAGGTAATTGTCTAACTTTTGTACCCAAGACCTCGCTGAACTCTTGTCTGAGCCATCAAAATAAGGCAATACAATCTTGCTCACCGCATGCTGAAGATCTCGATTCACCTATGGTGGTGGCTGGTACTGAGGAGCTTTGCGCTCGAATCTACCTCCACCCCTGGGTCTATGCACATCCATGAACTCATGAAACGAAAACGACTGCCTAATCTCAGGAGCCAATGTCAAGTACTCTCCAAAGAATCTGGTCACGTCTGCCACTGATGTACCATGCTGTGGTTGAAACTCTGGCTAGTGACCCTACTGCTCTGCCTCCAGAGTCGAAGGTGCCTCCCTAGTAATAAAGGTAGGTTGTCTAGGCCTACGCTCATGAAAGATAGGTGACGACTACTACTATACTGACACCTATGGCTGGTCTATGCCCGCAGTCCTGCTGGTCTGTCCTATCTGTATGTAATGTTGCTGAGGCAGAACATACTGCCTCATCGTTCCCATCAACTAAGACATCATGTCCATCATATTGTCATGTCTTCGTCTGAACTCAATCTCAGACATCTCACCCTCAGTAGGTTCTTTCCCTGTATCCCCACGAGACTCTGTTAGAGTCTCACGATCTGCCATGAGTGTGGTAATACTGTTCTCACTGCTACTAGAACTGGATCTGTATATACCCAAAACCCTTGATACTGTCTCACCTTCTGGAATAAGTGGACCTGTCCAATCCTCTACTCTGCCTATTCCTCTACCCTTGCTGTAGAATATAATGTCTCTACTCATGAAAAAGCATCGAAAAAGCACAAGTCTATCTAAAAAGGCACAGGATGGCAGGAAAACTGTGCTCTGATACCACTGTAAGAGACTTGGTGTCTCTCAACCCCACTGCTGATGACAAATTAAAAAAAATAAATTGTGTTTTGTTGTTTGTAGTTTTTTGTGATTTTTGCAATAAGAGGGTTTATGCGATTTTTGAAAGAAATGCCTCTAAAATATATAGACAATGCAAAAATACAACTACTGAAGCAAAATGACTTCTAAATTGATAGCAAATGGATTTATTGTTTTGCAGAGTGATTACAATGATAAATCTCAAACATGCAAGTAAAAAGGCAAATATGACAATATGAAGAAACCTGGTTCCAACTTGAAGCCGCCTATAAGAAGTAATGGATGGTATGGCTAGCTTGCCAAAGACACTTCTCCCACCAAACAAAGATTGCTAAGTCCTTTGGAGACCTAGGCGCCCACTTTAGAACAAAAAAGCAGGAAAAAGGCAAGGCGATTTGGTGTCTGTGAAGAGGACGTCCTTGCTATTGTCTAGTATGGCTCAAAACCAGCAATAAACAAATCCGTACAGTCTTGGTTTGTGTGCCAGATGCTAGATAAATGATGGCCAATGAAAAAGATTCCCCTCTGGAGAGAAATCGATCCAAACCCCAGTCAAAATTTTCACCAATAAGCTCTGTAATGACTTCTGTATGAAGCCACTCAACTGACAATCTTCAACTGAATCTTTCACAGCCTCAATATGCCTGATTCTGAAGAGTTGACGTTCTCTAAAATTTGATTGCAGAAACCCTTGTTTATCCAACTCCAAAAGCTCTCAGAGGGAAAAGACAAAATTCAAATAATCATATCATAATGAGTTCTATTCTGTCTTTGAGAAATAAATACTCTCTCTCACAAATTCGACCCCCCTCAAAAAAGCAACTTTAATGCATTTAATAATATAAATTTCGCCCTTTTTGAGACTTAGGCAAATCATTAATAAATGGCGTCCCTTTTATAAATGAGTAATAAATACCCATTTAATATTAATATTACTCCTCAAATATCAAGTATTAAATACTTTATAATTCGCTATTAATTAATACTTTAATATTTCATTAAAGTGACTTTATAATATAAAGTCATTATAATAATCGTTTAATTATTATTAAATACTCCATTATTCTTCATTTGCTCATCAAACTGTCAAACTCGGTTGAAACTGAGATGACCAACTATGCCAGGTGCCTTGCCAAAAATAGTAACCCCTGCCTACCTGACTTACTATAAATAGTAAGTGTCTGAATATCACTCTGTGAATCTCTGCCAAGGCCCAAACCTGAATCAACTGATGGAGCAATGTCCCAAAACGTAGGATAATTGCCAAAAGCAACCCTCTAAACACATCTGTCAGCCTACGAGGGTCTAAATGATAGGCTAACCCCTCAAACACCTGAACTACCTAGGAAGGGGACATTACACCAATACATGAGCAAATAATCACAACTACATTCTGAAAAATAATGTGTTGGTCTATCCAATTGAGAATTACCTTCTTTCCAAGTAATGCCAGGATCTCAAACCAACAATAATGAAGAACTACTTCTCAGATGGAGTACTGCTCTCACCTGAATCCTTTGACTTACTTGATCCATCTGAATTGCCGCTTCTTGAAACTCCAAGAAGTATTCAATCAACCTATGTTCGTTGAAGAGATTGAATCCAAAATTTTGTGACATGATTTGCCAGAAAGATTCCATGAATCCTCCATCAAATGCAATTCTAAAATCAATCACTCTAAGAGAAGATGGTGATGAACTAAAATCTAACAAGAGTCTCACAAGCATCGTCATCAAAATATAAATAAAACCTTCATCAACATGCCCATCAACTCTTTGATGAACAATAAGAATGTCTTCATTTCTTTGTGTTCCAAGAATTACCAATTCTTGCTGAATGGTTGCACTAGGAGCAGCAGTAGATTCAACTTCGTGCAACTCACATATCAACTCTCCAATGCTGGAAGACAAACTCAAATCCCCTTCTTCAGTAATCTCTGAAGCAATTTCTTCATCATTTTCAAAAAGAGGATTTACATAAACCTTACTAGCACCTTCATCATAAAAGAGATTGTAAAAAGCTTGGAAAACGTGAGAATTTGAATGCTTTGGTCTCTCAGGACAGTGTTGGTGTAAAAACTAACACCTCTGGAGTGCAAGTTTGTACGGAAAGCTATGCACACTGCGTAATGAGTGCTCTTCAAATTAGGAGGGGAAGCTCCCTCGTAGTGCTGGAATGTGTGGAAAAGAAAAGTAATCTAAGTCCTATCTTTTTGCTCTCAGCTGGAAGAGGCACAAGGTTAAGAAAACCAAGAACGTTGCAGCTAAGGATTTTTTGGTTTCACAGATCATTAACTACAACTAAGCTAACTACTTTAAACTATCTAGTTCCCTCAAGAAATCAGAGCATGAGGAAATGGAGAGGGAATGATTTATACAATAAACTTCAGGTACAGATTCACAATGTGAAGGCAAGGTGGGCACAACTATTTGCTCGGCTGGGAAGAAGTTTATTGGAAACAACAAATATACGATAAACCGGGTATAGCTTTACAACATGGAGGCAAGGTGGGCACAACTATTTGCTTGGCTGAATAGGTTTATTAACACACACATCAAACGATAAACCAAGTACAGATTCTCAACTTGAAGGCAAGGTGGCACAACTATCAGCTCAATCTGAATAAGTTTATTGAATACAAAACACAAAAGATAGCCAACTAGGACAATAAATTGCATTGGCGAGACACACATACAATTTACGATCGAACTAGCCACTATATCTAACTAAGGCAAGCATTCACCATAATAATTGCATGAAACCCAAGTGGCATAACAATTCATTATCATAATAAATACTCATGAACAGATACAAAACGAGCAATATTACAGGCAAGGTAGGCACAACATATATTTCTCTCTCGTGCAAAAGTTCTTGAACAGATACAACAATAGCAATACTACATGTTGTACCCAAACCAAATTTTTTTTTACTTCACTAAGGCATTTTGCTAAATATAGTCTTAACCTTGTTAAAGTGATGTCAGAAGGTCATTTTTGGGATTTTCAAATATGGAACTTGTGTCAGTTTCATGTCAGTCTGATACTGAAGAATTTTGAGAAAAGTGAAAATCTGAAGGAAGATCGTCAATTTTTTCCAACTCTGGAGAGGGGAGCACATTTTCAAAAAGGCGCCCTATCTTTTAAGGGCTCAGATCCTATTTTTAGGGTTTGTCACCTCCAACAGACATTTGTCCGGCACAATGTCAACTTCACGACGAGCTATCAAGAGTGTCAAACAGACCTATTTTGCTCAAGTTACGGGTGATACAGTGGAAAATGAGAGAAACGACAAAATGGCTAACACTGGAGGGAAAAGAGCAGCTTTTGAGAAAGGCGCCCATCTTTTTGAGGGGTCAAATGAAGGTTTTTTATTAAATGCCACCTCAGATGTTTGTCTCACATTTGCTCAGGCTTCGCAATGCATTCATCAGTGGGTGAATCTGAGTTGCTGGATTGCCTGAGCCAGAGGTCAAACACGGGGTTAAATCTTGGTCAAAATATCAAGGAAAAAGCAAAAGAGCACATTTTCAAAAAGGCGCTTGAGCTTTTGAAGCCTTTAATGCCTTCTTTTTGATGATCTCAGGTATTCATCCTAACCGTGTTGCATTCGTCTCTTCGTTGCCTGTCTCCGTCAGGTCAGAAGTTGATTTGTCAGCCTGCAGTTGGATTTTTGGTCATATTCTGGCCAGTTGAGAAAATGGCTATCTCTAGAGCAAAAGGAGCACCCTTTCAAAAAGGTGCCCTTGTTTTTCAACCCTCAAATGTTGGAATTTGAAGAAATGTTGTCTTGGAACTATCGTGTGGAATGAAATCAGTTCCGCAATGATCCAGTTATCCAGTCCTGAAACTTTGTCAAAAAGAAGTTATGGAGGATTCATTTTTCCCTTCGTACGAGATGAAGATGGAGAAAAGTTGACTAAGTCTAAGAAAAAGCGCAGCTTTTGCAAAGGGCACTTGGGTTTTTGAGCCTTCAAATCTTAGTTTTATGGTTTGCAGTCTCAAGGAGTCTTTTGATCAATTTTTGTCCTGCTTTGCAATGCACCTGTCAGCCAGTCAATCAGTGAGGTCAGTCAGCCAGTGCCAGGGATTGAACAAAGGCCCCGGAAGAGGTTCAAAATTCAATTTTCATGAAAAATGGCTGTCTGGAGAAAAACGCCAAAAGTCAAAGTTGATTTTTCAAACTTAAAATCACACGTGTGCCTAAAAGAGGAATTTTGAATATTATTTAAATATTTGAATTTTGACTTTCAGTTGAAGAGAACGATTTCTGGGTTGTCATCTCCAGTTGACATCTTTGCATGTTGAGTGCTTTTTCAGTTTTGCATGTTGAGTTAACTGATTTGCATGTTCAGTTAACTGACTCTGCATGTTGAGTTACTGTTTTGCATGTCCACTTAACTGAAGTGCATGTCAAAAATCAACTTAAGTTTGAATGCATGGCGCATATTTGGATTTTTATGAAGTTTTTGAAGATGCCACTTTGTTGTACCCAAACCAATTTTTTTGCTTCATCAAGGCATTTTGCATTAATTAGTCTAAACCTTGCTAAAATGATGTAAAACACAGTTTTGGGCAATATCAAGCATGGAGTTTTTGTCAATAGTTTGTCAGTCAAAGTCAGTTTTATTGAATAGAGCCTGAAGCAGAGACTCAGAATGGAGCGTTTCACGATGGAGGAACATCTCACGACGGCATTTCATGTTGCATACGGTCATTCCAGTGATCAGAACAGAGTTTTCAGTAATCAATTTATGAAGATTTTTCAAAGGGAAAATTAGAAAGTGCAAGTATAGCCCAAGGGCGCCCAGCTTGTTGGAGGTTAAGATCTTGTTTAAAATGTTCAAGCATCCAGTCAATCTCTTCAGAATCAGTCTGGCTATCCGTCGAGCTATCCGACGAAGCTTTCCGAGACTCATAGCTCCGGAAAACAACGATAGAAGATGAAATCCCTAAATTTCCAGAGGTGAGAAACTTGTCTTTTTCAGGCAAAAGCGCGCCTCTAGCTTGAGGGCGCCCATCTTAAAGAGGGGGTAAATCTTGGCATTTTCAATGACGGATACAGTCAATTTGTTCTCGACTAGTCTGCTTATCCGACGAGATATCAAACGTAGTCATCCGAGTTTCAGAATTCCGGTGGCAGTCATCCAAAGATCAGCTTAAAATGGAGTTTTCACGTTTCTGAGCTTCTCCGTTTGTTCCCAGTGCAAGTACAGCCCAGGGGCGCTGGTTTAAAAGACCCTCCAGATGGTGAAATTTGCAGACAGAGTCTTCCTAACATCAGTAATACTCTAGCCTAGCTCTGCGATGCACCATTCTACTTGTCGATCCGACGTTCCAGGTGATCGTGGCGGCGATTCTACCAAGCACGTAATTTCACGGGCGGACCAACAAACGATTTTCAGTGTATTTCCACAGTCTAGAGGCGCCTAGCCTTTAGGCCTGTCAGATGTGTTCGTTCGCATTCGAAGTCTTCATGGCTTTCGAGCGTAATCATTTTATCTATTCAACGAGCCTAGCCGTTAGCCGGATTTGGCAAAGCGTATGCGAGGTCTTTGGCGAGATGTCAAGAATGAAGATATCGCGGAGCGGTAATTTTAAATAAAATACCTGGAGTTTTGAGGTCTTAGAAGCAGTTTTTCTTGCCACCTCGAGACTTCTCTTGTGGGCCCCGGCTGTCCGTTAAAACAGATAGTGCCGAATCGGTCATCCCTGCAGATACTAGAGGTCAAAGTGGGGTACTTGGATGAAAGTTTGACTTTCGTTAAAATGACACCAGTGCAACCAAGAGCCAGGGGCGCTTTTACTTTTGAGGCCCTTAACACAGCTTTCAGGTGTCGTGTGTATAGTCGTTGGATGCGAATATCTCAGCCACGCAGTGAGCTTCGTTGCTTATCAGCAGGGTGCACCGTTCAGCGTCAGCAGCCCAGTCGATGGCAGTTTAATCAGGGGCGCCTAATTTTTCAGGGGTTAAGCATAGTAACGAGACTCGCCATGACTCGCCATGACTCGGCGAGTCCCGGGCCGAGCCAGCCTGGCCGAGTCTGGGGAGCTCGGACTCGGACACGCCGAGTCCAGAGCCGGACTCGCCGGACTCGCCGGACTCGCCAGACTCGCCAGACTCGCCCAGACTCGCCCAGACTCGGAGAGTCCCGACCCTGTGACCCGGCCGCGGCAGCAAGAAGTTAAAACACTAAAAAAACATAAAACTAAAAGTTAAAGTTAGTTTTTTTTTTGTTCTATATGTTCTCTCCAACCCTAAAAGCAACTTCATTTCACTCTTTTGGCAAAATAGGAGGAGAAGAGAGAGTTGTGAAGAAAAATAGGAGGAGAAGAGAGGGCAACCAGCAAATTGTTTAAAACAAAAGCAAGGTCATATATCATTTGGGAAGCTTCATACTGCTAAGGAGGTGCATTGAAAGTTCATTGCTAGTGATTGGGAGGAGTTTGCATTGCATTCCAAGCCAAATCTAAGAGGTAAGTTTGATTTTAATGGTTTTTTTTGTGTTTTTTTAACAAATAATTCATTGTAATTTGTAAAATCATTGTTTTTAAATTATTATAGTTTGCATTTTTATTTACAAACCCTACTTGCAACTTAAATAATTTTACAAACCCTACTTGTTATTGCAGCCACATTCATTTGCAAATCAAACCATATTATTATTTTCACAATGTCTCAAACCCCAGTCAGAAAAGACCCTGCTTGGAAACATGCTGAAATCTTTCCCGGAATGAAAAGAGGAGAAGCAAAATGTAAATACTGCAAAACAATATATCATGGAGGCATAAATAGATTGAAATACCACCTTGCACGCATACCCATCCATGATGCAGTGGGCTGCACCCTAGCACCTATTGAGGCTGTTCGTGAAGTGCAGGTGCAATTAGAAAATTTTGAAAGGCAAAAAGAAATTAGAAAGAGACAGAGGGAGGAGTTGGCAGGTGTTGGAGTTGGACAGGGACTTGGTGCTGTTGGAGATGCTTCTTCCATGCCTCCATACCGTCCTAGTGCTAGTGCTTCTGCTAGTGCTTCTGCTTCTGCACCATCTATTCCTATGCGTACTCCTAGTGCTGGTGGCGCTGCTACTGCTAGTGGTAGTGGCAGTATTAGTATTGGCCCTAGAGTTCGTAAATCTAGGGTGGACTCATATTTTGTACCACGCACTACTCCTGGTTCCCAACCGTCGCTTGAGAGCATGGGTTGGAACAAGGATGCACACGATGCAGCAAAAAAAACAATTGCAGACTTTTGGTACTACTGCACCATTCCCTTCCATGTAGCCAGGTAATTCTTTTTTCGTTTAATTGTTTTAAAATTTATATTTAAATTTTATTGTTTTAGAATTTAGATGTATCTCACTATCGAATTCAAATTTAAAGTTAAAAACTTAAATCTTTTCATTTTATGACATGTTTTAGGTCTCCTTTTTGGCAAAACATGGTTGATGCAATAACCATATGTGGGGCGGGGTTCAAAGCCCCCAGCGAAGATGAATTAAAGGGCCCACTTTTGACTCAAAAGGTGGCGGATGTGAAAGCACAATTAGAGGAGCAGCGTGTGCAATGGAGGAGGATTGGTTGCACCATCATGACTCAGTAGTGTCTCCCAGCAGACATTTCTTCCTTGTTCAGTAGGCTTTCCAATGAATTCTTCAGATCAGTCTCAGCATCACCCGGTCATCCGGAAATCAGTGTCGAAGTTGGCCAGTCGTAACAGTGCTATCAGCTATTAAATAGGGAGTTAATAAAAAGTGAAGTATCTTGAGCAAATGGACGCCTATATGCTCAAGAGATGACTTTTCGGAATCGTTGAAGTCTCACGATGAATCTCAAAGCTTAATTCCGGATTGTCAACTGAAGTTCAAAATATTTAATATTTATTTTGTAATTTTAGCATTAAAATGGCGATTTTCTATTTTTGGCGCCTATGCTAATTGCATGATAATGAATATTTTATTATTTATTCAAATTCGAACTTCCAGTCAGTGGCAGTGGAACTGAAAGGCAACCAATCAGAGGATTTCTATTCTTGTCAGCGTTTTGAATTCTTGCAGTTGTCAAATTAGTGCGAATTTCTTCTTATTTAAACATGGCGCCATCTTCATTATTATTCACAGAGCTTTCAATTGAAAATTCGATTTCATTAAGAGCAAATTCAATCTTAAGTGAAATTCGTGTTTTTCAAAGCAAGTTCATATTTTCAAAGGGGAAATCGAAGTTTATCAATTTTCAAAGTAACTTCAAAGTAATTCATATTTCTTCAAGAAGAGAAGGTGCGCACCTTTAAGGGAGTTCATATTAACAAAATTCGCAAGTTCTTTAGAGTTCTCAAAGGCGTGTTTCAAGATCCAAGGCATTTTCCTCAAATAAATTCACAAATTCTTCAGGAATCAAAGGCGAATTCTCAAACTCCAGATAAATTCGTATTTTCTCAACACAAATTCAAAGGAAATTCGAATTTCTTTATAAAGGCGCAAATTTCAAGAGGGGAAATTCGTGGTTTTTCAAAACAAGGCGAATTCTTCCAGTTCAAAGGAAAAATTCACATCAATTTCTAGAAGCGATTTTACCTAACATATCTTTTTGCAGATCAAAGTTCACAATTGTCAGTAGTTTGAAGAAATCTAAGGCGATTTTCATTAAAGAAGAAGGCATCATAAAAACGTCTTTTTCATCCTTCAATCTCAGATTTCTCACAGAATACAATTTGCATGTTCCTGAAATTGGCGAATTCTACAAGTCTCAGTATTTGGATCATTCTCATATAATTTCCTCGGGTTAAATTTGTGCGTTTGATTTTTCACGAATTTTTAACTTTAGAACGTTCGTTCTTGAGTTACTAATTTTCTCAGTGAAAAGTCTTTGTACGATCAAGTAGAAGTTGAATTTTCGCAAATATGACGTTCTGGGTTGTCTTAGAATCCTTTTCTGGACAAAACCCATATCTCGGATTTTTCGCTGAAAATAATTCTTCGAAAGGCTATTTTTAACTCTCGCAGGCTATTTTTAGCTTCCAGAAATCTTGTCAGAACGTAGTCAAGTTCATAGTCAACAGGCGAGTTTTCCAAAATGCAGTTCACTCAGCTCGAATACAGGACCAAAACAGTCCTTACTCATGATTTTCTCAGGTTGGTTGAGACAGACCTTCACAAAGTATTGCCAGAAGCAGTGCTAGATCCAGTTAAGATCAGAAGTTCAATTATTCAAAATATTGGGCAGTCTGGCTTTACTAGAGGCCGCTTCCATACCTATCTCCGTTCACTGTATTGATCATTGATGCATTAAACATTACAATTCTACTATCTTTCGTGAGATAGTGTCGATTGTGGATAGGTCATTCTGGAGTCTCAACCTTTGGACATCGAAGGAGTTTGGCGACTCCTCAACATCGGAAGCGGCCTAGTTGTTTCTGGAGTAATTATTAGTGAGCATTTGATCTTTGATATGGACAAGTGTTAGAAGAAGATGGCAGAAAAATGGTTAAAGCAAGCAAAGAACAGATTGCCAAACAATGTGGGTCATGGTGAATACAAGGATGAGTACGCGATTCTAATTACACTCCTGAATCGTGTCTCGGGTCAAGCACATGCGAATGTTTTCCAGCCTTGGATGTATTACATTATTGGTCGCATCATTTCTGGGCAGGAGCATTATGACTGGGCATCCTTCATCAGCGATATTCTCCACAGGCAATTCACCGGTTTCATGGTTGCTCATGAGTTTCATATGTGTTCATATATCGTGTACTTGATCGCTTATCAAAATTCGATTCAGAAGGAGCTAAACACGTAGAGCATTCGATGTTGAAGTCTACGATTATTATGATCGGCTTACTAGAGAGCGTCATTTCAAAAGCGTGTTCCGCGAGGCTTTTCTTGACTTACACAGTGAGGAATTTGGACGGGGAATTGCATGTTCGTATCTCGCCAGTTGCTAGGGCAGCGATGGATGGATGGGCAGATTGGTTTATTCAGTTCCCAACATACACCTACATCCGAGTATACGGCTTCACAGGAAATCTAGCTATGCTTCCACGTTATCAACCGGATAAGACAATCTTTGAGGAATTCTAAAGGCGGATGCATGATGTTTCATGCGTCTTCTCGCCCGCGAGAGCCTGAGACCATCTCAACTTTCCTTTTGAGTTTGGAATGTATTGGTGCAAGTGGTCGGCAATTGATAGTAAAATTAGGGGGCAAAGAGCAGAAATATCATCTTAAGAGTATCTTGTTGAAGCTGCGTGCCTATGATCTTTCGAGTCATTCTCTGACTCGCCTTGCTGGAGTATATCCGAGGCAACTATGGAGGACTACTTTGGGCAAATTCGAGATGACTTGAGTTAGCGGGCGTGGTCGGCAGCTTCTCTCTCAATTTATTTTCTTATCGAGATGTAGGAGGTTTGTGGATGATGAGGAGAAGTTCTTCCCTCGGTTTTGAGAAACAATTCGATACACAGCGGTGCCAGTGATGGGTGGTATGCCAAGGAATATGCAATGGTCAAGGAGAGGTCAAGTAGAGTTATTCAGAACAGTATACTTTACCTCGACAGCAAGAAGACAAGGAGGGTAAGTGTTCCCAGAGCAGAGCCGCCAGTAGTGGTGAATCCTTCGCTACCTTCCTCGTCAAAACCTAAACAAAAGAAAAGGAGTAATCCTCCCAAGAAAGTACAAGCGCCAAACAATTCAAAGGGCAAGGCGCTTGCCACTGTTACACATACGGAGCCTGATAGACAGCCTATCACAGAGCCAGTTCAGAGATCAGTTCAGAGCTCGCCAGTACCTGAGGTTCAGCCTCAAGTTCCTACACCAGTTCCAGAGCAGTCACCTATCCCAATTCACATTGAATTGGATTTAGACTCTCCACCTCGCAGTGGGTCTTCTACACACTCACTCTCATCAGTACCTCCTGTCACTAGTGCAGACCCTTCTAGTAGCATTAGCCGAGACCAATCTTGGATCGAAGCTCAGCTAGGAAGGAAGAGGAGGCAGCCATCTTATGTTCTTAATCATTCTGATTTTGACGACATTTACCAAGATGCGCCAGACAAGAGAGTCAAGAACATGGTTCACGTAGAGAGAAACACTGATATGAAGATTGTCATTGAAACTGCCGTACCTCCACAGGGTAAGAACTTGGCTGAGTTAGAATCTCAGGATTTTGAAGTTATCACAGTTAACCTTGGTCGTAGCACACGTCAGAGTCAGGTTGATCTCCTAAAAGTTGCTACGGATAGTGCCAAGGATAGAATACTAAAGGACGGAGAAGATAAGGCAGCCCTCAAGGCTGAAATTAGACAGCTTCGTCAGTATATTTCTAGCCTTGTACACAGACCAGATGCCATTAACACACTCCCGCCGATGCTTGAGCCTCCAGCAGAGCAAATTCAACTCAATCACTTAGTTGCATATGGCAAGCGTTTGGAGGAGTGGGAGGAAGAATTCGTTGCTAGAGGCCGTACTATGCTCACAGAGTTATATCAGTTGCGGTACAATGCACGAGAGCTCCGTCTTCGTCTTCAGGATGAGGAACGAGATATGGCTATTAACAAACCCCGAGATGAGATTATGATTGCTCACCTGAGTGTGGCGTATGATGCAGTCACAGATGCAGAGGACAGAGAAGCTATCTACTCTTGGAAGACACAACTGGTTTTCAGGGCAAAGATAGAAGACACTTTGGCATTAAAATTGACTGAGAGTAGAGAGCACGTCACTAGTGCACTCCGGTTTGTGAGAACTCTAGTATCTCGCTTACTGTGCCGTTACCAGATCGAGGGTGGTGCCTACGTTGAGCTTACCGACGTTCAGTCAGAGCTCCAGGCACTCATTCATACCATTTTCAGTGGGGAGACCGTTGGCTGTAAGATTACTCAGCTTACAGTCATGTCAACATTGTTCGATGAGGCAACGAGGAGTAGGGGCGAACTTCAGTCTCAAATCACAGCTAGTGAGGATATGCTGCATCGACATAGCATTCTCCGGCAGAGTCTCATAGCTCCAGATAGTGATACAGTCAACAATCTCGTTGAGGGATTGATTGCTCGAGATCACACATAGTAAACTTCAGTTCTCACCTCTCAGGATAGACATTACACACACAAGTTGAACTTGGTGTTACCCTTTCAAGTTAACTCGATGTTGTCATCACATGCATATCTATTATGAGATCTGCCTTATTTACTTGGAGTTTCTTTTAGGGTTTTACGTTAACTGATGGTAGTCTTCCAGTTAACTCGCTTTCAATAAGGACGTGCATGCTCGCACAATTGTCCATTTTTAAATTAGATGTTTTGGTTAACTGATGGTAGTTTTCCAGTTAACTGTATAGTTTACTTCATTAGGGCTTAGCAGCAAAACTTGCTTGCATTGCAAGAACTGTAGATGACTCAAGGTGATTTTAGGGTTCCCTACACCTTGATGTATATAAATAAGAGCTTTTGCTCATTTGTAATAACTTTTGCTTGAGAGAGAAATATATGCTGCGCCTACCTTGCCCTCAATATTGCTCTTTTGGTATTTGTTCATGTGTCTTCGCTATTACGATTAATTGTTATGCCACATAGGGTTTCAAGAGATTGTAATGGTGGATTCTTTCCATAGTTTAGATAAATTTGTTTTGTGCATATTTACTATTGAGGTCAATTGTTATGCCACATAGGGTTTCAAGAGATTGAGATGATAAATCTGTTTTATGTATATTTACCATTGTGATCAATCGTTATGCCACACAGGGTTTCGAGAAATTACGGTGATAAATCTGTTTTGTGAATCTTTATCATTATAATCAAGGGTTATGCCACATAGGGTTTCGTGAGATTGTGGTGATAAAGTTGTTTGTGAAGTCTTTACTATTTGATCAAGTGTTATGCCACACAGGGTTTCATAAATTGTCATGGTAAATTCTTAAATCTGTTTTGTGCCCAATAAGCTTGTTTAGATTGAGATGATAGTTGCGCCACCTTGCCTTCAAGTAGAGAATCTAAACTCGTTTATCGTCAGTTAGTCAAACCTTGCTCCGTTCCTCTTGCTCGCTTTTCCGAGGAGATTGGATAGATTAAGTTTAGTTGTAGTTAGTAGATCTGCAAAACCAGAAAACGAGCTGCAACATATAAGTTCTTTCAAGAAAGCCTTGTGCCTCTACAGCTGAAACAAAAAGACAGACATAGTTTAGCTTATTTCCTTTGCAAGTATTTTTGTCAAAGCACAACGAGGGAGCTTCCCTCCTAATTTGAAGAGCACTCATTGGAGTGTACATAGGTGTTCATAACAACTTTTACTCCAGAGGTGTTAGTTGTTACGCCAACACACTTCAATATGGATTTTTTTTAAGTCTCTAAAGGTGACTTTAGTGAGGATTTCTAACTAAAGTTTATAAGCATGGATTTTTGCTTGATAAACATGGCGATTTTAATAAGGATTTTTTAACTGAAGTCTTTCTAAGATGGTGACTTGATATGGATTTTTCAACTGGAGTTTGAAATACATGGCCCTAATATGGATTTTTCAACTAAAGTTTCAAAGATGGCAACTTTTAGTCTCAAAGATGGCGCCCTATTTAGGGGCATTTTAGTCTTCAGTTAACTGCTTTAAGAGCCAATTATTGGCTAGGCATGGATTTTTGAGGTCCAATCACAAGTCAAGTGCCATTTTAGGTTTGCATGCATTTATCACAATTTTTGGTGATGAAAGTCTATTTATTGCACTTAGGCGTCCATTATTCTTGATCCAAGCTAAGAGAAATACGTTTTTCTTGAGCAAACAGTGATTTGAAGGTGCTACAGGTGTCAGTTTTCAGCGTTCTTCGTAGCAACGGATTTAGTTTGTTCAGAAGAAGAATATTCCAGACTTTGTTTTCAATTTGCATGCAGGTTTCATCGAATTCAAGACAGAGATAGGCGAATTCTAGAGAAGCAGAGCAAATAAAACCTTCTTTCTTCTGTCTTATTTCTTCTATTTCTCATCTTAGGTACTTTCTACGCATGTCAAAGAAATTCAGCATATTTTCAAAGTTTGATCATTTGGGTTTGCGTACTTCAGCATTTGCAGCAAGACCCATGTCTTAGATTTTTTTTTCGAGAAAATTGCCTCGTAGCCTTCATTTTGAAGCTCTATGCTTTTTTCCGAGAATCTCTTTGCATGTGGGTCTGAAACACATATTTTTGAGAATCGAGCTATCTGGGATTTCTTAGAATTTGATTCTGCACAAAACCCACATTTCAAAAAAATTCCGAATTTTTTTCCTGCCATAAGCTATTTTTAGCCTTGTCCAGAGATTTTCAGCCTTTTCGGAAAGTTGTCCGAGTATATTCGACTTCATAGTCAAAAGTCTTCATTTTCAAAATACAGTTCAATCTCATTGATTATAGAACCAAATCGGTTCTTATACATGCTTTTGTTAAAACTTTAGACACAGACGTAGGTCATGTCTATCCAGTGGTTAACCTGAGCAGTTTGGAGGGTGTTAGCAGCAATACATTGAGGAATCTTGAACGTTCCGGGTTGCTGGCAGCAGCATCTATTCCCGTCTCCGCTTTTGATCTCGAGTTTGTTCTTGCTTGCATCAAGCATTACGACTCGTCTTCACGACAAATCAGATCAGCTGATGGAAGTCATTTGCAGTCTTAAGCCAAAGGATGTAGAGAAATGCTTTGCTATTCCTTCTCATTCAGATAATTTCACTGTGGTTATTGAGGCCTGTGAGAAGATATGGGATGGAGATCAAGAACGTTCACAGAGAAAGGTGGCTCAGAGATGGTTGAAGGTTCAAAAGACTAACATGCCTAAAAAGGTTGGTCGTGGTGAATTCAAGGACGAGGTTGTTGTTTTGATAACTCTACTCAATCAAGTTACAGGTCAACAAGATGCTAGTACTTTTTGACCATGGATGTTTTACATCATTTCCAGGATCCTTGATGGCACAGAACATTTTGACTGGGCTATGTTGATCAGCGATTGCCTACATCAACAGAGTACTGGTTTTCTCAGGTTTCATGAGTTTCATATGGTGTCTTACTTGGTCTATTTAGTTGCTTCTCAAGGCAGCTATAGACACCTAAAAACTAATAGGACTCTTGGTGTTCAGCGTGTTCACAAGTACTATTCTTAGTTGGAATTTTCTAAGGCTGAACAAGATTTCCGAGTAGTGAATGATCACTTTTCCATGAGGATAGTCAGAGATCTTGACAATGAAATGCACATCCGGATTTCTGCAGAGACAAAATCAGCAATGGAGACTTGGGCGGATTGGTTTATCCAATTCCCTACTTTCACATACATCTGGATTTACTGATATGTTGGAGAGCCTCTAATGTTACCAAGGTACCCTTCAGACAAGATCATCTTTATGGAATTTCTCAGGTAGGTTCAACACATTCATTCCTTTCTTTGCAGTCGTCATAAGTCTGCAGCTTCCTTTCCATTCGGATTGGGTATTTTGACATATAGAACTGCGACGGATGCCAGGTATATGTCAACTGAGATGGAGAGATTCAAACTCAAGTCTCATACTAAGAGGCGCTCCTATGATCCTTTGGGTCATTATGCAGCCAGGTTGGAGCAAGGGATTGCACACAAGCCAACACTTGAAGATTTTTGGGCTAATTGTGAAGATGAATTCGAGGTTCGTCGTCGTCACTATTGTAGACTCACTATTACTTAGCTCTCTGATTACCTATCAGAGGATGTTGATGGTCTATCAGATGATGATGGAGAGGTTCTTCTCAATTCATATGTCAAGGATCAAATTGCTCGGTAGCCATTTCGCTCACCAAATTGGTATGCTAAGGAAAATACTTCTATTGAGGATGTGTCTAGATCAATTATCAAGACTAGCAAGCAGTTCTTGGAGGGAAAATGAAGGCGAAAGTCAATTTCTGTTACAGAGCCGCAAATGGATTTTTCTTCATTACCTTCTACTTCGAGGTCAAGGCCTCGGGTCAAGGCTATTGTGACGCCACCTGAAGGAGTTAGACTCAGTGGAAACACAAGAGGGAGGACCACTGGTAAAAGGAAGCAGAAGCAAGTTGAGAATGCACCTGAGATCCCAGTGGAGATAGTCATTCAGGCTGAGCCACGTGTTTCACCTCCTAGTTCACCACATGTGCAGCTTATCGATATAGATTCATAGCCTGAGATACCAGTTCGAGTAGGATCAGAGACAACCGAACCACCACAGGTTGATACATCAGGGACACTCTCTCCTTGAATTGATAATATTGTTCAGTCTTGTTGGCTCGAAAGGACTTTGGGGAGACATAGGCGAGAACCTTCATACAACCTTGATTTATCTGAGTTCGGTGAGCCTTATCAGAAGAGGTCGAACAAGAAAATCAAGAAGCAGGTGCATATCAAGAAGACTCCAGAGTTAGAGATTGTTATAGAGATTGCTACTCCTCCAAAGGGTAAGAGCCTAGATGAGGTTGAAGTCGGTGACTTTACTTTCACCAAGGCAAATCTTGGCAAGACCACTCGAGAGACAGACGTGAGCCTTCTTAAGATTGTCACCAATAATCTTGAAGAATGCATCACAAAGGATAGAGAGGATAAAGCAATGCTTAAAGCTGAGAACAGTCAACTTCGACAATATATCTCTGATCTTGTCCATGGAAATTCAAGTAGAGCGCCTGTTCTTCCACAGAATACACCTGCAGAACAACGAAAGTTGGATCAGTTAGTCAGTCATGGCAGACTTCTGGACAACTGGATTGAAAGCTTCACTGTTACAGGTCAGCATCTTCTTATGGATTTATATCAGTTGAGGAGTGACGCACATAAACTTCGTCAAGGGATTCAGCTGCTCGAGATTTCAGTTGCGGAGAGTTTAGCCAAGGATTGAGTTCTTGTATCTCAATTGTCTGTTGCATATGATGCTTTGGAGATTGAGGAAGATAGAGAGAAGGTTTTCACTTGGAAAGAGCAACACCTTTTCAAAATGGAGATATGTGAAAAGATTTCTACCGAGTTGTTTTCATTAAAGGATAATGTTGTCAGAGCTCTTGCACTTGTCAGTGGTTTTGTTGTTCAGATCCTGTGTCATTACCTTCTTGAAGATGGCACGTATATTGGACTAAACATAGTGCAAGTTGAGTTTGAAAAGCTGATTCGTGATAGCCTTGAGGGAGATCCTGTGGCGGCTAAGTTGGAGAACATTTCAGTGATTTCAGCTAGTTTCAAGAAAGTGGTTGAAGATGTCAGAGAATGCATGCATACAATCAAGGAGAGTGACAAGGAATTGAAGAAACAGATTATTGTTTTGGACAGCGTCAAAGTGCTAGAAGACTGAGTGATTGATGAATTCTTGGTCGAAGTGTTGGACCGAGATGACTTGGAGTGATCTGCCAGTTGGGACCTGCAATTAGTTTCGAGGATAGAGTCAGGAGCAGCAATTAACTCGACTTTCAGTCTTGAGTTCACTTGCTGATTTCATACATGCTTATCTCTTCCTTGGGATTATCTTCGCAGGAGTTAGGATTAGGGTTTTTCAGTTAACTGAGGGTAGTGTTTCAGTTAACTTTGCTTTCAATAAGGATGTGCATGCTTGCACATTGTCCATTTCGATTAGATGTTTCGGTTAACTGATAGTAATTTTCCAGTTAACTGTATAGTTTGTTTTATTAGGGTTTAGCAATAAAATCTTGCATGCATTGCAAGACTATAGTTGACTCAAGGTGATTTTAGGGTTCCCTACACCTTTTGATGTCTATAACTCAGAGCTTTTGCTCATTTGTACATAACTTTTGCATGAGAGAGAAATATATGTTGTGCCTACCTTGCCTTCAATATTGCTCGTTCTGTATCTGTTCATGTGTATTTACTATTATGATGAATTGTTATGCCACTTGGGTTTCATGCAATTATGATGGTGAATTCTTTCCTGAGTTAGATTGATTTTGTTTTGTGTTCAATAAACTTGTTCAGATTGAGCTGATAGATGTGCCACCTTGGCTTCAAGTTGAGAATTTGTTCTTGTTTATCGTGTGATGTGTGTGAATAATAAGCTGGTTCAGATTGAGCTGATAGATGTGCCACCTTGCCTTCAAAGTTGAGAATCTGTTCTTGTTTATCATGTGATGTGTGTGAATAATAAGTTGGTTCAGATTGAGCTGATAGATGTGCCTACCTTGCCTTCAAGTTGAGAATTTGTGCTTGTTTATCATCAAATAATCATTCCTGCTCCATTTCCTCATGCTCTGTTTTCTTGAGGAAACTGGATAGTTTTAAATTAGTTAGCTTAGTTGTAGTTAGTGATTTGCGAAACCAGAAAATACTTAGTTGCAACGTATATAGTTTTCTTGAAAGCCTTGTACCTCTTACAGCTGAGACAAAAAAGACAGGATATAGTTTAGTTTATTTCCCTTTTTAGGTACTTCTGTCTGGCACAACGAGGGAGCTTCCCCTCCTAATTTGAAGAGCACTCATTGCATAGTGTGCATAGTTGTCCATACCAACTTATACTCCAGAGGTGTTAGTTGTTACACCAACACTACAAGCAAGGTGGGCACAACATGTATGCTATCATGCAAAAGTTATGTACAAATGAGTAAAGCTCTTATTTATAGACATCAAAAGGTGTAGGGAACCCTAAAATCACCTTAAGTCGACTACAATCTTGCAATGCATGTAAGATTTTATTGCTAAACCCTAACAAAGCAAACTATACAGATAACTGGAAAATTACCATCAGTTAACCGGTACATCTAATCTAAATGGACAATGTGCAAGCATGCACGTCCTTATTGAAAGCAAAGTTAATTGGAACACTACCCTCAATTAACTGAAAATCCTAAACCTAACTACTGCGAAGATAATTCCAAGGAAGAGATATGCATGTATGAAATCAGCAAGTGAACTCAAGATTGAAATTCGAGTTAACTGTTGCTCCTGACTCTAACCTCAAAACTAATTGCAGATCCCAACTGGCAAATCACTCCAAGTCATCTCAGTCCAACACCTCGACCAAGAATTCATCAATCACTCTGTCCTCTGGCACTTTGACACTGTCCACAATGATAACTTGCCTCTGGCACTCAGTGTCACCATCCTCATGAAGATAGTGACACAAAATCACTTGGTAACTTTGGCGGCTCCATAAATGGAGTGGTGGCCTCTGTTTCTTCTGCAACTTGACGCTTCTGATGTAATCATGAATTAAGACCGATTTGGTCTTGAATTCAGTCTAGTTGAACTGCAATCTGAAAAACTCAGCCGTGGACTATGAACACGGCTATGTTTTGACAATTTTCTCTCGAAAGCTAAAATGGCTCCTAGTGAGGCTAAAAATACCCTGTCAGAGGGCAATTTTCACGAAAAATTCTGAGACATGGGTTTTGTCCAGAAAATGATTCTAAGACAACCCACAACGTTAGAATTGCGAAAAAACGCCGTTTAGCTTGACATGCAAAGACTCTTCAGTTGAGAACTACAGGGTTTTTAGAGCTTCTTGGGGCAATTTTTCCCGAGAAAATCTGGAACATGGGTTTTGTGCTCAACGGAATTCTAAGCCAACCCAAATGACTCGATTTTGAAAAAGATGTGTCCTTGGTCCACATGCAAAGAAATCTTCGGAAAAAAGCACAGAGCTTGAGAATGAAGGCTGCAAGGCAATTTTCTCGAAAAAAACCTAAGACATGGGTTTTGTTGCAAATGCTGAAATATGGAAACTCAAATGTCTGAATGCTGAATGTTTGCTGATTTTCTTTGACATGCGTAGAAAGTACCTAAGACGAGAAATAGAAGAAATAAGACAGAAGATAGAAGGTTTTGTTTGTTCTGCTTCTGTAGAATTCACCTATCTCTGACTTGGATTTGATGTAACCTGCATGCAAATTAAAAACAAAGTCTAGAATTGCCTTCCTCTGGGCAATCTGAATCCAACGCTATGAAGAATGTTGAAATTTGACACCTATAGCACCTTGAATCCTCACATGCAAGAAGAAATCGCCATTATTGGAGCTCTGAGAAGGTACGACTTGCTTGGAAAGATGAAATAATGGTGACTTTAGCCTTTAAATAAATTAATTGACATTAAAAATCGTCCCACCTCCTCAACTAGAAGCTCACCTCTCAAAATAGACTTCAAACTGAACTTCTAATCATAGTGCACCTCTAACTAGACCTTCAAAATAGACGCCTATGCTTTGATTGGTTACTAACTGAAGCTCGAATGCATAAGAAAATATGCCCTAAATAGGGTGCCATCTCTATCTTCAATTAGACTGCGCATGCAAATCAGTTAAACTTGTGCATGCAAGTCAGTTAAGTGCGCATGCAAATTAGAACTCAACATCCACTTCAGTTAACTGAACATGCAAACGCATGCACACTGCAGATGAACTCAACTTCTAAAAATAGTAACTCAAAATGAACTTCAGTATCTTTTGCATGCAACCCAAAAATCATTCAGATGAATTGAAGTCAGAAACCCTAATTAGGGCGCACCAATCAACTTGTTTTGAAAAGTCAACTTTGACCCTTAAGGCATTTTTCCAGACTTAGCCAATTTTGATGAAAATTTGGATTGTAACCTTCGCCGGAGCCTCTGTTCGAGCACTGATTCTGGATGACTGACAAGCCCGATTGACTGGCTGACAAGTGCATTGGAAAGCAGGATTGAAACTGATGAGATCATCCCTTGAGTCTATAATCACGAAACTGAGATCTGAAGCTTCAAAAAACCAAGCGCCCCTAGCAAAAGCTGCGCTTTTACACTTTAGACTACCATTTTTCATCGTTTTCATCTTACGAAGGTAAACTTGATCCCCTCGTATCTCATATTCAACAAACTTTTAGGACTGACAAACTGGTGCAACGCAGAGTTGAATCTGTTCCGTAAAACAAATGCAAAGGTACACTTCTTCAGAAAACATCATCTGAGAGGTGAAAAAGGAGGGCGCCTTTTTCAAAAGGTGCTCTTTTTCCTCCAGAGAGCCATTTCTGGAACTGACCAAATAATCACTAATCCTCCGACTACGGGCTAACAGGTTATCTTCTAATCTGACGGAGACAGGCAATGGATAGTTAGACGTAACACGGACAAGATGAATATCTGAGATCACCAAATAGAGGACATTAAAGGCCTGAAAAGCTCAAGCGGATTTTTGAAAATGTGCTCTTTTGCTTTATTCACGACCTCAAAATCAAGATTTAACCCTGCATTCGCCTCCTCGTCTCGACTTCTCAGCAACTTTGATTGACATGCTGAAGGGTGCAACGTGACGCTGGACTAAGCATGAAACAAACCTCAAAGGTGTCATTTGATTTGAATCCTTCCTCTGGAGCCCCAAAAGATGGGCACCCCTGGCTTAGAGGCACGCTTTTGCTTGCAATGTTAGCCATTTTCTCGTTTCTCACGTTTTCCGTTGTATATCCCGTAACTCGAGCAAAACAGGTCCGTTTGACAGGCTTGATAGCTCATTGCGAAGCTGACGTGATGCCGGACAAATGTTTGTTGGAGGTGACAAACCCTAAAAACAGGATCTAAGCCCCTAAAAGATAGGGCGCCTTTTTCAAAAGGTGCTCCCCTCTCCAGAGTTAGAAAAATTTGATAATTTTCTATCAAATTTTCACTTTTTACAAAACTCTTTAGTATCTGACTGATATGAAACAGACATAACCTCCATATTCAAAAAGCCCAAAAACCATCTTCTAACATTACTTTGACTAGGTTTAGACTATTTTTAGCAAAATGCCTTAGTGAAGCAAAAAAAAATTGGTTTGGGTACAACAGACAGCATTCCAAATCATATGTTTCTTGTATGAGATCAAGCTCATCAAGAATTTCTTGAAGCCCCTCTGCTCTTCTTTTGTTTTCTTGCTCCCATGAATATTGAACAGCAGAAATATGATTCTCTGCTTCAATTAGAGTCTCATGCATTTCTTGCAACTTTGCTTTAATAAGCTCGTTCCACTCCAATGCCTTGTCAACAATATTAGCCACTATGTCTTTGTCACGAATGATGTGCGAAAGACAAGATTTAATCTCCTCCAAGGGAAATTTAATGGACTTCATGTCATCAATAGAAATGCAACATACAACTTCTCCCCTAGACACATCATGAATCAAATGTTCTACTTGCCTATGAATTCTATCAAGTTTTGACAAAACTTGAATACCATTATCAGCAATGTGTGAACTTGAGCTGCAATCATTTATGCGGCTTGAGATGGTGTAGAATAGCCTTGATGGATAAAGATTTCAAAGATCGTTTGAGCTGTACTCCCCAACTTGTCTTGCATGTGATGAACACTTTCCATCATCCCATCCATAGTGCCTTCCAATTCCTTAGCTTTTTGTCTTAGCTTGATTTCCTGGTTGATGATCTACATTACAGAATTGTGCTTGATGGTGAAGCAGTAGCTTTGTACTTCAAACAAGGGAGTTTTGACTCTACTATACAGCTACATAAAAAAAAATTGTGCCCTATGCAAGTGAAAAGTGGTAGTCACTCTTAGAAAAGGAGTTTCCTAGTTGAGTTGAGTGCCAAAAGCATTTAGGACTACATGCTTTGTTAAACATGTATTCAAGACATGAAGGTAGATTTTTCTCATAAAATGTTTAACAAAATATCCCAAATCAACATCTACACTCAACACACACGAATTGTTTGATGAAATGCTACGACAATCATCCAACTATCAGTTTTGTACAAAGGCTCAATATTTAATTATAAAGTCAGTCTTATTAATGTTTGGAAAGTATTTATTTTAATGAATTAAGCATTGTAAGTTCACTTGAGGGCTTTAAATATACTATTTTAATGTTTTATAAAGTCCAAAAAGTGAAGTGGAAAATAGTTACACATGAAAGATAACTACCTTTTCCCCTATTTATTGTAAGGTCCTATCATAGTAAAGGGAACTTCCCCTCTTGGAGGCTTCTCTCCTCTCAACACAAGCATTGTACAAAAAATTTAAGGAGACTTTGTGCTCCATTTTTTATGAAATTCGAAGAGATTTCTTGAACTTTGTGTCAGTTGTTCTCTATCAATTGTAGGTTCTTCATATGATGACTTGTAATTTTTTCTTCATATTTCTCTTATATTTTTGGCTGCAAGGAAATGGAACAAAGAATTTGCATTTTCATTTGAAGGGATGAGAAGAATATTCCAGAACTTTGTGTCTTTATATTCTTTGTTTATCGTAGATTATTCACGTGTCTAATGTGCAATTGATTCCTCACATTTTCATGATATATTGAAGAGATAAATGTCATGTCCTCTTTTCAAAAATAAAATCATGGAGAAGATATCTAGCCTATTTCAATTTCATGTAAGCTAAAGAATAAAGCAAAGGAAATAATTTTTAATATTATTTTAAGTTGTGCTTGGTAAATTTTAATTTAAAGTGTGACTTAAATATTATGATTAAAATAAAAAATAGTTTTAAATACTAGAAATAAAATAAAAATAAGTATATTTATTAATACTTAAGGAAATTGGATCCATGGGCCCAATCGAAGCATTACAAAAGGAGGGAACTTGGCTTCATTTGGTATATCATGTTTTTGACAACATTTTACCACTTAATTTCCAAAATTTGAGCTTTGTGTTCAAGTTTGCTTCTAAGGACGAAAACCCTTGGTTGATTTGAGGATCTTGGACGATGAAAATCCTTTTGGATTCTCACCATTGGATTTGGGGAAAAATACCTTCATCTCTACCATTGGCAATTCTATTCAAAGACTGTATGTGTGCTGGTTTGGAGCATTTTCAAATTTGCGGTTCATGATTTGAAAGGTTTCATTACAAAATTTAGGATTTTGGGGTTGGTACCACCATCCATTCTTACTAGATCCAAGACACCATTCCTTGGGAAAAAATTTCATCATTTTGCATCACTAGTTTGAAGGTTTTGGACACATTTTGTTGCTGCTACAATGTTGCTACAATGAAATCAGCATTTTTAAGGAATAATTCTTCATCATTAGTGCAATTACAAACATATACCACCATCAACTTGAGTATGCCAACATCGAGGAGGTGACTTCATCATCATATGTTGCACATTTCATAGATCTAGTGACAGTGCCATCACTTTGGAGGGTTTCTCGAGAGGATTTATGATTTATCATCATTTATCATCACAATAACATTTCTAGCCACTTTCCTTGGCAGCACCATTGCTTGGGAGAGTGGATCTGCCCTAAATATTGTTGTTTTTATCTATTTCTAGGCCATATTTGAGCATACCAATATTGGAGGAGATTAAAAAACACTTTGAGGAAGCGGCATCAACATCTTTTGCTGTTTATAGAGATTTTATTGACTATCATCAGCATTTTCTAAGGTCAGAGACTATTGTGTAACCTCTAATTAACTGTTCCTAACTGCCATGCGACCTCACTAGGTCATTTGTCTTGCCATTGTTGCTTCTACAATCAGATTTAGCCACCAACCTTGCTTAATATTCACCTTATAGGACTCCCACAGCTGTACATTAATCATTTTCGTTGAAATTCAATTATTGCAAATCTAAAGCTTATGCATATTAGATCCATGCAAGTTTAATACCCTAGGGTTCCATTCTTGAATGTTTGTTGGCATTTCAAGATTTAATTAATTCATAGCAGCATTGATATTTGATGTATGAGAGGTTTGATTACTTAGATTGAGTGTAATTTCCTGTGAAAGAGTGACCAGTTGGCTGTCTGCTTCATATTAGACCTTAACCAGCATTTTCATTTGGGTTATTTGTCATTTAAAAGTGAATTTTGCTAGATTGGATGAATTTGAAGTTGTTTTCCATCCATAGAGAGTTTTGACAAGTTTCCAGTTCAATTAGTTTCATTCTTGTTTTTTTGTTCCAGTTTGTGATTTGTTTGAAAAAATCAGAAAATATATAAAATTTTCTAGTTGGGGACATTACAACAAACCATCAAGCATTCTGTCTCTCTTGCCAATGTTTTATGCATGAATCGAGGGACTTTGTGTCTCTAATAATTGTTGCACATTGTTTCTTCTTTTCCCTTTGTTCTTCCCATCTTTTGTTCAAGGAATCCTGTGCAACATCTGGTATGAGCCTATCTAGGATTTCCCTACTTTTCTTTTCTTTTTTCTATTTTTGCATTCCTTTTGTAATTTCTAGTTAAAAGTGCACAAAAAAACCCAAAAATGCTAATCATACAAGGGAGCTACCCCTCTCAAACATAAAGGAAAATCATTAATCCACTAACGACTTCTCTAGCTATTGTGAACATTTGTTGCTGCCCACCAAGCAAGTCATGCTAATCATAGCATAATATCACAGTGAAAAATCTATTTACCAATAGGACAACACTTGTGTGAAGGGGGGGCATGCTACACCCTCAATCCTATAGTGGACATAGGGTTATAAGTAATTGTCTTGTGGCTAACTTAACTTTGAATTAAGTTATATAATTATTAATGTAGAGTCTTACATAGGTCATTAAGTCTATCTAGGTGGCATCCAAGGAAAAGTAGGGTGCATATATGAGCTAGTGATTAGTTTATTATCATCATATTGCAAATTGTGTTCTTCTTGGAGACTTTTGTAGGTTTGGCTCCTTGAGGTCGCTAATTATTCTCAAGTATTATCAAGTATTTGCAATATATTTCCTATTAGATTCTTCCCTTGTGCAAGTTATTTCATTACATTTTATTATTGCTTTATCCCTGAAAGCTACATCTTGAGAGCTTATAAATAAGTGCTTTGAGCTCATAATATTTTAATGAGAGTTCATGTCAATCTTATTCTACAAAAATTGTTATTTGAACTTTGAAATCAACTTATCATGTTTTCATGAAACTAAATGAATATGATTTGGTGTTGAGCCTATGTTGTAGAAGCTTGATGTTGAGGTTATTGATTATTTGTTTGTAATTCCATTAATTAAACTGAATTGAGTAACTTTGTCAAGATTTCCATTGATGCTTGTTATTTATTAAGTAATAACTTTGTGTATCACTTAGAAATTTACTTATTGGAATTTTGTGATGTTCATCCATTTAATTCTTTCATGTTGATTGTGACGTCCCCGCTCTAGTCAGTTCTCAGGAGCAGTTGAGTTAGCCTATCTCTTGGACCCTTGTAGGCTAACAGGATTTGGTTAGAGGTTCAGTGGCCTTATTTGGTGGGTTTTGTCGTTTCCATCCTTTGAGTTTAGTGTTTGGCTCACAGTAGGCCTTGGCAGTTCAGAGATTGACAGCTTCTGATGGCACGTCAATACGATATGTTATGAGCAAGATATTAATATTTTGGTGAAATTAAAGTGTTTTAACTTTATTTGACGGAATGTTATAAAGTTGACTTGACTTTATAATAAAGTATTCACTTAAATTTATTTAAGTGGAATTTAAAACACTTTACCAAAAAGGAGTGCCCCTTTTATTTTATAAGTGACTATTGAAAAGTGCAAAATACATTTTAAATGTATTTTAATGAAAGTGGCGTCACTTTTGGGAATGCGTGCCTTTTGGGGTCTTATAAGCAACCAAAGGAAAAATCAAACTCATCTTTTGACTATTTGATATTTTCTCTTTGGCTTTGGCTGAACTTGGTTTCTCTGAGACAATTCAGGAGATTTATCTTTGGAGAACGGCAATTCTTCACAGATCTGTGATCGTGAGACTGTGAAAGATCAATTGAATGATTGCAACAACAGGAGCTTCAATTCAAGAGTTTCTACATTGCTTAATCAAGATTTTTTGTGCAGTAATCAGTAGTTTTCAATCAAATACAGAAGGGTTTGAGAGATTGGTGTCCTTCATCTGGTGGACACTCCATCTACATGGCCATACCTTCCTTGCTGAGGACGTGGTTTCTTCTTGAAGTGTGGCTCTTCTATCAAGGGTGTTTGGAGTTTTGAGGAGAAACACCTTCTTTCCTGAGGGTTTTTCATCTTCTCCTTTGGCGTCTAGCTTCTACAGTTCATTTGCCTCATTTTTCAGGCTAGAGATTTTCATTTTGTAGCCTTCTACAATGGAATTTATCAGTTTTCATCATTCTTGGTTGGCAAACTGGAATATTTTCTTCATAAAATAATCTGGAGCATTTCGGGTATGTCTATCATATGTAATCTCTTTGTTATGGTTATTTAATACCTTCTGCAGTTTCATTTTATCAATATTAGCTCAAAACAGTGTTTTATAAGCATTTATATGTTGTACGCCCCTTCTCTTTTTTCTAGAAAAATTCTTTAAAAAACTAAAAAACACAAGATAAGCAAAATAGTACAAGGGTTTAGTTCGAGCCAGCTAGGCTCATCACATTGATGTAGAATTAATCATCTCTAAGTTAGCCAATAGTTGGCATTCATCTATATTTTTCTTCCAAATCTTTGTTTACAAACAAATACTGATCTTTGTTTTAGCCGATAAGAAGTTGAGTTTATCATTTGTGTTCGATAGTTTAATCTCCTATAAATCTGAAAATCTTGTTGCGAGGCTTAACTATCAATAATCTAGTGCTTGCACCTATCGATATGTAATTGAAATTAAAACATTCAAGCAAAGTGAGCACAAAACTAAATGAGAAATGGCATTGGTATGCAAATTTCACCATTACAATATGATACTTTAATTTGAACAAGCATTGCAATCTCCAAAAGTGTAAAATTATCTAGTTTTAAAGTTAGTTATTTCAAATAATTTAACCATGTTGACGAAAAGTTATATTTCATGTTCCTCATTTCAAAAATGACATGCTATCTTTAAATACACCATTTCCTC
Source organism: Sequoia sempervirens (assembly GCA_007258455.2). Classification (NCBI taxonomy): domain Eukaryota; kingdom Viridiplantae; phylum Streptophyta; class Pinopsida; order Cupressales; family Cupressaceae; genus Sequoia; species Sequoia sempervirens. The sequence goes on from VDFB02323918.1 coordinate 61,025, forward strand.
AAAACTATACTAGTACACATAATTGGCAATAAAAATACACTATTAAAAAAAGAAATTTGCAGGTTATCATACCTCACCAACATTACTTAGTGCATAGAAAATAGTCCCTGCAATAACAAGTGCATCACCTAAAATTGGTTTGCTTCCACCTGCATATCATTGAGACTGCAAGTTGTATTAAATATATAGGAATGGGCTTCATCACTTTTAGTACTCTATAATCATTTTAGTTTCAGAGTTAAATTTATTTCTAGGGTTAATTTTTTTTTTCTGTTGTGCTCAAACTATGGAAATTACTTTTCTTAAAATCTTGTCAAGACATATTTTTTGTTGTTATAATAGTAATTAAAAATAGCAAATAATCATTAAAAAAATATATATATATATTACATCCACCCAAAATAATATATCATCTGAATGCTCTGAATCAGCTTGCTGGTCTGACAGATTAGATTGCTCTTCACCCTCATAAAACCACTCCATCTGGTTACTTTTGACTTTAGGACAAAGAGGGCATACATGTTTTTCATCATAAGGTGCCTTGCACCAAAAACATTACTTTTTCTTGCGTAAATCATTCAATGTTTCCTTGTCAAATGGAGGTGCATTCTTTCTCTTAGGATCAGGTGGATCCTTCTTCTTGTCAAATGTTCTATTTTTATCAAATGATCTGTTTGGCCTCGAATAGGATGATGAGCCTGAAGAAAACTTGCTGCGAGGTGCTGCAAGCTCCATACTGCGTGCTGAAATAATCCAAGCCAAATTTTTTTGTTTTTCAAATAACAGATTTCCAATTACAAACAGTGCACCCGTTAAGGTTAGATGGATAAACCAAAACGTGCAGGAAAGCAATTCTAACCTGAATGGCGCCGATGATGGCGAGCATTGGTCAGAGGATCTAAATGAAATTGCTTATGCTGAAACTCTAACCAGAATGGCACCGATGATGGTGAGCATTGGTCAGAGGGTCCTCTACGCTAAGTACAGAAAGGAACTCGACGTCAAGTATGTGCTACCCAATCCAATGCGGAGTGAGGGGCGACCATATGACGGAGTGATTACAGGAAACAAAGCTTGAAATGAAATGCTGAAAACAGGAAAGAGCTCGACACCCAGAATGTGCTTGCTGACCCAAGATGGGAAAGTAGCTACCATAGGGCGGAGACTTAACTATTACAATAACTTCGAAGGAAATAAAGCATTACAACATAGATTTTGGAAAGCTCAATAAATACTGCCAGTACTACTGTCAGTTTACAGAATGAAGAGCATATGCTTGTCAAGAGATTAGAACTAGAAATAATCACCAATTACAATGCAATAATCATTCCCTTGATTTGATTCAAGAGGCCACATCAACTTCCCACAATGAGTCGGAAATATTAATTCTGTTTTCTGTTCTTTTTACAAATCTGTATTATGCTCATAAAAACAGCAGCTTAAGAAAACCTTCAAATGCTCACAACTCCCTATCCACTCGCTCAAATGACCTGATTCTTAAACCACAAGACTCCCAACAAAATGGCGCTCAAGATGATATGAAGAAACAGACTCTAAACATTCCAAATCATTAAATGCACAATTCCCAATGCATGAGAAAGTACGGCCCCAGCTGAAGAATTCGATTTGACTTTAAAAATTAAATACACAACAATAAAATCTAAGATTGGAGACAAATATTCGCCCTTCCTTGACACTACTATCAATGCAATACCCAAAACTAACTCTTTTGTATTTTTTGAGTTATGAATATAAATGTGGATCTGCTGTAGCTAATCTGCACTTTTAGAAATACCTCTAATATGCTGAAATCAGATCTAACTAATTACAATGATGATTACAATGCACAAAAACAAAGGCAAACTTACAAATGATTGAATCACTCATAAGCATGCTAAAATCTCCACTAGATGCTATCTTTGAAGCATGAAGTCGAGCCTAGACTAGGAGGCATTCATTCCTCGAAGAATTCCCGCAACCATTTCGGCAGCATAACATTAGCATAGTCCAAAGATGAAGAATGATGCACTAAGACTCCTCTTTATAATCCTTCCGTTGACTTCGCAAAACCCTAAAATCTGTTTTTAGGTCAAAACCCATCCTCCTCAATGATGGGCGTACTTTTGCCTTCAAGCTTTTGATTTGATATTTTTAATAAATATCATACTTTAATTAATGCGCTCAACAAGCTTGCTCAGACTTTAGAATAATTAAAATATTCATTAATGAGGCGCCACCCTCAAATGACCACCTTTTTAAAACAACCTTAAGTCATTAACTCTAAGCCAAGGGTCAACGTTAAAATATAATAATTAAAACGTGACTTTTTAATTTAAATGACTTAACTTATTTCTCCGAAAGTGCCCTGAAGCCGATACTGATGAAGTCAACTAATCAATCTGAAGCCGAAAGTCAACCAACCTGAGCTCATCTGGAAAGCTGCCAAAAATAGAATTTACTAAAAATAGTAAATTCCAAAAAGTGCTCCGAATGCCGAAATGATCATACCACTGCGAAGCCCTCTGAAAACCCAAAGGAATCCGCCATTGAATCCACCATCTCTGAGCAATGACCTCCTCAAAATTAGGAAACCCTAATTTTAACTTCCGACTAGCCTTCGGGTTCCCAAGAAAGGCTAACAGTCACTAGAAATGTCAGGCTTGAGAAGGGGACATTACACGTGCCTTCCTCATTGCCTCCTAAAGAGTAGGAGGATCAAATGCCTTGACCAAACCTCTCATCGGCTCATATAATCCCTCGATGAATAGAATGAAAAGTCTCCTTTCGGAAATACCTGTCACCATGACTGCAATCCTCTGGAAGTCACCAATGTAGGAATCGAAACTACCTGTCTGCTTGAGTTGAGCTAGCTCTCTAAAGTAAAGTTTTGGATCCTTCTTATCAAAGAGCTCTATGAGCCTGCTCATGAACTCCTGATAGGTAGTAACCATGTGATGACCCAATGTGTAGATGTCGTGATGCCACCAGTCATGCGGTAATCCATCAAGAAGTAGCGTGGCAAATTTAATGGCCTCGTCCTCCTGCATAGGTCTCAAAGATAGGTAATTATCTAACTTCTGTACCCAAGACCTCGCTAAACTCTTATCCGAGCCATCAAAATAAGGCAAGACAATCTTGCTCACTGCATGCTGAAGATCCCTATTCACCTGTGGTGGTGGTTGGTACTGAGGAACTCTGCGCTCAAATCTACCTCCACCCCTGGGTCTATGCACATCCATGAACTCATGAAATGACAACGACTGCCTAATCTCAAGAGCCAATGTCGAGTACTCTCCAAAGAATCTGGTCACGTCTGCCACTAATGTACCATGATGTGGCTGAAACTCTGGTTGGTGACCCTACTGCTCTGCCTCCGGAGTCGGAGGTGCCTCCCTAGTAATAAAGGTAGGTTGTCCAGGCCTACGCTCATGAAAGATAGGTGATGACTGCTGCTGTACTGACACCTGTGGCTGGTCTATGCCCGCAGTCCTGCTGGTCTGTCCTATCTGTATGTAATGCTGCTGAGGCGGAACATACTACCTCATCGTGCCCATCAACTAAGACATCATGTCCATCATATTGTCATGTCTCCGTCTAAACTAAGTCTCAGACATCTCACCCTCGGTAGGTTCTTTCCTTGTATCCATACGAGACTCTGTCCGAGTCTCACGATCTGCCATGAGTGTGGTAATACTGTTCTCACTGCTGCTAGAACTGGATCTGTGTATACCCAGAATCCCTGATACTGTCTCACCTTCTAGAATAGGTGGACCTGTCCAATCCTCTACTCTGCTTGTTCCTCTACCCTAGCTGTAGAATATAATGTCTCTACTCATGAAAAAGCATAAAAAAAGCACACATCTAACTGAAAAAGCACAGGATGGCAGGAAAACTATGCTCTGATACCACTGTAAGAGACCAGGTGTCTCTCAACCCCAACCTCTAATGAAGAATGCAAGTTTTGTTTGTGTTTTGATATTTTGTGGTTTTTTTGTAGTTTTTGTAGTATAAGGAAAATGGTGCGATTTTGGAAATAAATGCTTGAAAAATATAAATAAAATACTAGTGGACTAGATATGTAATAATACAGCTTATAATCTGAAGACAGATGATTTATTGCTTTTTCAAAATGATTACAACTGCGATATTTCAACACGCAAATAAAAATGCAAGCTATTTATTAAAGAACCTGGAGAAGCTTGCAGCCACCTGAAGAGAGCTTGTGATGGTACGGCCAGATGAAAGGAAGCAATCTCCCAACCCGAAATCAATGCAAAAGCTTCATAAACCCTAGGCGCCCATTGTAGAACAAAAAGGCAAGGCGATTTGCCTGAAGATGAAGGTACAGCCTTGCTGCTGTAAAGTACGGCCCCAAAACCAGCAAATAATGAAATTCGTACGGCCTTGAAAGAGTGTCAGATGTTAGATAAATAACGGCCAATGAAAAAGATTTCCTTCTGGAAGAAAATCAATCCAAATCCCAATCTGAATCCTCACCAATAAGCTCTGTAATGACTTTTGAATGAAGCCACTCAACTGACAATCTTCAACTGGTATTTCACAGCCTCAGTATGTCTGATTCTGAAGAGTTGACGTTCTCCAAAACCTGATTGCAGAAACCCTTGTTTCTCCAAATCCAAATGCTCTCAGAGAGAAAAGACAAAATTCGAATAATCATAACATAAATGAGTTCTATTCTGTCTTTGAGAAATATATCTCTCTCACACAAGTTCGACCCTTCTCAAAAAGCAATTAAATGATAATTAAATCGCCCCTCTTGACTTAGGCAAATTAATTAATAAATGGCGTTCTTTTTAAATGAGTAATGAATACTCATTTAATATTAATTTTACTCCTTTATTATAAAGTATTAAATACTTTATAATTTGCCATTGATAATTACTTTAATATTTTATTAAAGTGACTTTATATTATAAAGTCAAATTAATAATCTTTTAATAATTATCAAATGCTCCAATATTCACTATTTGCTCATCAAATCGTCAAACTGGGTCGAAATTGAGATGACCAACTGAACTAGGTGCCCTGCCAGAAATAGTAACCCATGTCTGCCTGACTTACTATAAATAGTAAGTGCCTGAATATCACTTTGTGAGTCTCTGCCAAGGCCCAAACCTGAATCATCTGATGGAGTAATGTCCCAAAACTCAGGATAACTACCAAAAGCAACCCTCTAAACACATATGTCAGCCTACGAGGGTCTGAATGATAGGCTAACCCTTGAATCACCTGAACTGCCTAGGAAGGGGACATTACACTTATTGCATCCTTGGAGGCTGTCACATCATTCCAAGAAGTGAGATCAACATTTTATTTCATATTTTGACACCCTTGAAGGGCGATCTACAGATTTGAGGGTATTTGAACACTTATTGAATGCTTCTTCTGATTATTAATTTCCTTTAGAGGCTATCCTACATCTTTCAAAGGAGGATGAACAACATTATGACATCTTTTTGATAGATGACCAGCATCTTGACAACTTTTGGAGGGCCAGTCAGCATTTTAGAGTCCTTTTTGCTACTGCACAACCATTTTGGGATCATTCCCAGCCATTAAGCAATCTGTATAGCTCTTGTTGCAGCCATACCATGCTTCCTTGCAGCCATACAAATCAGATCTAACATCAATTTATTCTATTATGCATTTTGGTATGAAGATTTAATATTTGCAAATTTAGAAATATTGTTTCCAGCGTCATTACATCAACATTGTACTTGTGCAATTGATTAAATATCAGATATAGGGTTTCCTATGATGTTATATACTGTTGTCATACATTTTCCAGCCATATATTATCAATTGTAATACTCATTTTTGGTCAATTTCAATGCATAAGTGTTTCATATATTCTATCCATTGAAGTTGAGGGCTTGATATAATAAATTTAAGTTATCTACAATGGCTATCAGAATTATATTTCTTTTCCAATTTGCTATTTTAGTTTTTGTTCAAAAATTCAAAAAATACAAAAAAACTTGGAAAAATATAAAATTATAATTTGGGAACATTACAAATAGATTCCAAGAGTGTAATGTCCCTTCCTTAGCCAGCTCAAACTAGCCGAGGTTGGCCTACTATTAGGGTTCCCATAGGTCAGCAGTATGGTTAAGGGACCCAACCGAGGGATGCGGTGCCTAGCCGGGAGTTTTACGAGCCTTTCAGTTTGGAGTTCAATTGTTGAATCCAAGGATAAATTGAATATATTAAAGTTTGCTTTAATGAAATAGTAAAAGTGAATAATAACAGAGAATTAAAAAGTGAATAGTGAAAAGTACCCCCATCCTAGTGAAACAAAGTTGTTTTTAAAAAGTGGCCCTTCTTTTGATGAAGAAAAGACCCTTGAGAAGGAATATTTTATTGTCTTTCATAAAAAAGCTTATGGGAGGTTATAAAGTGAATTTTGGGCTTCTATTTTGGCATTCATCTGTCATTTTTCATATCAGCACTTGCAGGTTTGAGCTCTGTAGAAGGGTTTCAGCTTGGTTTCAGTCTTTTGAGAATGAAAACTCCTAAGGGCTATCGTGAATTGGACGAAAACCCAGTTCACCTTTGAGGAGGACCTACCTTGGGTCTTCGTTTGGGCTTCATTGGAGGAGTTTCAGGTGTTTAATTTTCGGGTCTGAGTTTGCAGCAGTGTTATATCAGAATATTTCTTCAGATCAGGTGCAGCCATTGATAGATCAAGTCTCAACTAGGTCAATACTATCACATGTCTGCATTCTACTTGTTGGCTGTACAATTTTTGGCCAAGTGCATCTAAGGTTTGTGGCACAATCATCATTGCAGATTTATTCCAACTGTTTGACAAGTTTACATTGAGGATTTGACATCTTCCATACCAGTCGTACCATCTCTAGTTGGTGCACCATCATTTGGAAGGATTTCATGCGCATTTGAAGTTGATTTTGACAACCAATTTCATATCAGCACTTCCATAACAACGATCAAACCTGTAGCTGCATATTTCACATTCTATTTCAATCTTCTACCATTGTTATCATGCTCATATCAAGCCTTCATACATTGTATTTTTATGCTGGCATAGAACGGGTATGTTATTGGCATATTGGGTATTCAAATCTTTCATTTGTATTGGGTTTAATAGAGCTGTTACAGTCTGATAATTTTCATATCAGACATAACTATCATTTTAATCAGATCTTATATCTTTAATTTAATGGCATAAATGGAAGTGGGTTTATCAATTTACGTTGTGTAATCATTTATATATCAGTTCTATGCATTTCCTTTATGTTATTGGCATTGAAAACACTCAACCAAACATCAAAAGCAAACAAACAAAACTTAGAAAATCGGAATTCATGAGCACAACTATTTGACGAAATGCCAACACTCTAAAAATGAGTTTTTTTGGGGTTAGATTTAGTAGGGAGATCTTAGTGGTATCAGAGCCATATTCCTTCCAGCGTATTGGGTAATGATTGCATTCAAATGGTGTGAAATCAATTGTGTACAAGTCAGTTTGGATTTGGTTTTTCAATGGTCTTTGGTTGGGACAGCGAAAAAGGTCATCATGGCAAAGTTGTTTGGCAATAAACAGGCATGGAAAGAAATTGAGCAAACACAATACAAGACCATACGAAAATTGCAACGTTTAAATGATTCACTTTCAAGGTTGGGTCTCTCTAAAGGATCAACCTCACTTTCTACTATCAAAAGCCCAACACCACAAAACAAAGAAGCGGTGGTGATTAGCATATTTGAAGAGTATAGCATTCTTCCTCAACATGTTAAGGAGAATTTTCCTTTGAAGAACTACATGGACATGCACCTGAATGTTTGCCACAAGACTGAGCATGCAAGGAAGGAATATCACACTATAGCTTATGAATTGTTTAGAGAATCTTCAAACATGGTTGATACAACTCTTCATGAGAATGATTGGGTGTCTTCAAGTTCCAATGAGGTATGCAAAAATTTATATAATGAATTAGATAGACATACTGATTTGAATAAAAAAGGCATTAGGACAGCCTTGGGTAATGATTTGTCTACATCATCCTTGCAAGATGTTTCACAAGAGGCTCCTACATTAGAGGCTAGCATAGTTCATGTCAGTTCTTTGGATAGCAATGGCATGGACTCTTTGGGTGATCATAAAGCATCTTCTAGTGTGATAGTTGATTCCAATAATGTCACATCACCTACACATGAAGAAAAATCAAAAGATAGTGAAGAAACGTCAACAGGGGAAGCAAGGAGCAGCAGTATAGAGATTGGGTCTATTTTAGTTAATCTTCATCCAGTTGATCTTACAGAAGGTAGAGAAGGAGAAACAGGGGAGCCTATAGTATAGGGTTGCACGAGTATCCTAGTAGGCAACATGGAGGTTATGCTTGGGGACTCTTTTGATAATCCTAAGAACGGTCTTACCTCTCTGCATGAGGATAGCGAATCATCATCCATTGAGACCACTTTTTGGGGTGATGATGAGGAGTTTGTGATGGGAACTAATGCTGCCTTAGTTCCCGACCAGCAAGAAGACACTTCGGAAGAATTTTTTGATGGGAGTCAAGCTCTCCATTGGCAGCCCACTACTTCAACTAATGAATTTCCCTTTGTCCCTAAGCATGATTTGGAGAAACAACTTAAGGTTGGTGAAGATAAGATTGCTACAGCGCTGTCCCATTTTGATCATTCCTATAAGTTGGTGGGAAAGTACCTATGGAAGGTCCAACTTGAGGGGAGACATAGTAGCATTGAAGAGGCTTCATCTATATTTGATTTGCAAGCGTTTAAGACAGCCATGGAGTGTATGAAAAATAATTATTTAGCCCTTCTTTCCGATAGAGATCACCTACTTGATTTGGGTGTCATATATTCAGATGCATTGAGGAGGAAAGACGAAGAGGTTGATCAACTCACTACGGAACTAGTGAAGACTAGAAAATCTTTGGAAGACTCTCATGTGACTCCCCTTATGGCGGAAAATCAAATTGAGGAGTTGAGCGTGGAGTTGAGTTTGGCTCATGCTTCACCAAAGAAATCAGAAAATCAGTCTTCTATTGCAGCCCCTTTGGATGGGCAAGAATATTGTGTTGTGCATGAGATTGAGGGACAGGGAAATGAGGAAAAAGAAGAGCTACATGATGAGGTTCAAGAAGGCAATGATGCATGCTCGCATTGTGATGTTGATGGTAGCCATGTGCATGATTTAAAATCAGTTTTAGTAGATGAACATGTTGCTGATTTGGAATCAGATTTAGATAAGGAAGAGTTACTCCTCATTAAGGGTCTCAAACTTCATGTTGTAGAGGCAGAAAATCCACACAATGATGCCACTTATAGTCGTATAGTTCGAGCTTTGGTAGAGAACATGCATGAATTGCAGCAGGCTACACCTCTTGGCTTATTCCTTGAGGATAAGTATTCAGTAGTGGAGGAGGTGGCACAAGTCTTAGGCCAATATGATAAGGTAGATAGATGGATTGAGTACCTCATTGGGATAACTCATTCTGATGGGACACTAGATGGGCATAATTATGGAATCTCGGCATCCAACTTACACTTGGTTAGATGTGCGCTTGACAGAATGAGATTTGATGCCATGCAGTTGCTTACAGATAGAGGTTATGCTTTTATGCTTGCTAGGCAGTTGTATGGTGCACTCGTGAGGGAAGAGGCGCAGATATCTACTTTTGTTGATGCTAAGAGGGATGACGTATCTAGTAGTAGTAGTGGATCTACTACAATGGAGGATACCTATGACATGGCTACAGGAGTAGAGCAGGGTGAGACAGTTTCAGTTAGTCATGGGGAGCAGTTAGCCTGTGTTGAAGCAGTTTTTACACCCTATGCTTGAAGTTTTGAGGCTCTCGTTTTGGATAGTGTTGATTTTGAACTTCCCTTGCAATCCCTTGGTGCATTTCATAGTGATTTCATTGTGAGATTCGAACATTCCTTTGTATTCATCCCACTTTCGGATGAGTTGATGCTCCGTGTGACACATAAGAGGGGTGAATATGTGGTATGAGGTGCTCCCTTCTACAAGGGATGGAGCAATATCTGACAAAACCCCTTTACCGCTTCTCCAGGATGGATGTATTATTGGCACACGAGATAGAGAGGCATGGTTTGATCAGATGGGATTCAGTCATGAGAGGGATCAGCCCTCCACAATTGCATTGATTAGTGCAATTGGCTTTATGAGTTGGTGTCAAGAGCACTCTTCTTCCATCCTTGGCAGTTGGAGTATTGTGGGGACACCAACATTTGCAGATGAGTGAGGAGATACTCATCTTTTCTGGCAGTTGTTTGGGTCCATAACCCACAAGCCCAGTGATCAGATGCATCGATGGTGGAAGTTGTGACATAAAGTGACAGGGTCTATTAGGGATGGAGGATACCGTTGTTTCCAGTTAGTGCAGAGAATTGTTCTTAGTGCATTCCACCAGAACATTTGGGATCCTGGCAGCTCGTCAGATTGTCTTGGTTATTGTCTCTGATGGAGGCAATAGTATTACTCCATCATGAGGCAATGATTCAGGTAGATGGAGTTGTAGCCTATCAAGGTTCATTTGGGTCCCTGACATTAATTTGAATGCACTACTCTATCAGGACCACAATGCGTTGCTTCACTTTTTCTGACATGATATTGATTGTATTAGCATGGGGAAATTAGAGATTTGGTGCAGGTGGCCTATCACCCATCACAAAGTGATGGAGAGTGGTGTAACTAGTATGCCTGGTTACAATTCTTGTATTGATAAACCATTGTTTATGGGTGACGATAGGACTTATGACAATCCACTTTTTGGGTTGGGCAGTGATTTCCAGTTTGATGTTGGTGAGACTGGACTCACTGGACACTTAGAGACTCCTTGGTGTACAAGTGTTGCTGGACATGGAGGCTATAGGCCACAGAGATTTGGGAGTCAGTTGACATCTTCTTTTGAGGGGGATACTCCCATTGCCAGGCATGATGCTATTCCTTTGGCAGAGTGTGCAGGGGACTTTGTTGGTCCGTCAACAAGCAGTATTATGCCTTTTGGGGTAGTAGGTAGCTAGGTGAGGATCGCTTCTCAACGTGTTCCGCTATGGGTGCATGGTGTTTGCATGGATTCCATAAGGTTGCTTCACAGGTTATGGTACACGGATGTCACTATCAAAGTGGAGCAATAGTGTGTTCAATGTTGGCTTGAGGGTTACTTGCGTAACTATGTCTCAGGATAGTAGAAGGCTTGGGTGCGATGGTTGTATTTGGGCTAGTATTGTTGTAATACTACGCATCACATGTTGATTGGTATAACTCCCTTCCGAGCGTTGTACGGCTATGATACCTTATCTTTTGTGGACTTGGCATTAGGTGATGGCAGAGTTATCAGGGAGTATTTGGTATGATAGAAGGATTTGTCGTTGGAGAATGCCACATGGGAAGGAGAGATGATACTTCAGCATCTAGCTTTGCAGTTGCTTGGGGGCAAGCAATCCCAGGAAGGGAGGACTATAATGTCCCTTCCTTAGGCAGCTCAGGCTAGCCGAGGTTGGCCTACTATTAGGGTTCTCATAGGTCAGCAGTATGGTTAGGGGACCCAACCAAGGGATGTGGAGCCTAGCTGGGATCTTTACGAGCCTTTCAGTTTGGAATTCCGTTATTGAATCTAGGGATAAATTGAAAATATTAAAGTTTACTTTAATGAAATAGTAAAAGTGAATAGTAACAGAGAATTATAAAGTGAATAGTGAAAAGTGCCCCCATCCTAGTGAAACAAAGTTGTTTTTAAAAAGTGGCCATTTCTTTTGATGAGGAAAAGACCCTTGAGGAGGAATATTTTATTATCTTTTATAAAAAAGCTTATGGGAGGTTATTGTTAGTTTTATGATCAGATTAGAGCACCGAAAATTAATTCAAAAATTCAAAATAATAACACAGCAGATACCCTGGGAAAACCCTCCACTTGAGGGAGAAAAACCCAGCAACAATGTATCACTTATATATTGAATCACAATGAGAAACTCCTTTACAATAGAGGCCGATAATGAGGCCAAGAGAATGCACCATAAACTGATGCTATCACAGATATAATCAGATGTAACTCGCTGAAGATGAATCTCAGCCTACAACAATATCGAACTGCTCTTAACTATGAACTCGATCTGCCTTGTAGATGAACTCGCACTTGAGATCAATGAGAATGGAATGAATCAATGATCAAACAATGAGATATCACCAAGTATATATACAATGTGATGGAGGAAGACGTGACCTTTCAAAAGCAACAAGTCGGCCACCAAAGAATGTCTCTTGAAAATCGCGTCCCAAAAAAACATGAGGTCGGCCTCATTAAAATACAACTCCTCATTAAATCGTGCCTCTTCATAATTAATATCGATCATGCCTCTTCATCAAAATCGATGACTATAAATTAAATTGCCCTTGGCTATTATTTAATTTATCATCATGAAGGAAATCGTTGGAAGAATACAACCGACGCTGCTTAAGAACATCAATAGTACCTCTCAGCTAGGGAGGATACTTCTAGCTGCACAAGACATATCACCTCATCATGATGTCTACCACAATGGTTACACCCATATGTGGAAAGGAAAGATATCACCTCATCGTGATATCAATCATCATGGCTACACCCATGTATGGTATGTACAAGTGCTCATCATTTAATGTGATGTTGTCACCTCATCGTGACGTTCACCATGGCTCTCCCAGAGGGTGAAACACAAGTACAAAAAATCATCACGGACTCTCTCACGTGATGTTGTCATGGAGTCACACACATGACATCCACCATGGCTCTCCCAGAGGGTGGAAACAAGGGCTTTCACCTTAAATCTCAAAGAGAAATGCATTAACAAGGGCTTGCACCTCAAATCTCTCTCAAAGAGAATTGCATTAAAGAGGATCACTGATACTGAGACTCCTTCTCAGCTAGGGCTTGATTCTCCACCATACCAAGCTTGTCTTGAAAGTACACAAACTTTATCCTAGAGAGAGGCTTGGTGAGAATGTCTGTCGTCTGCTCATCAGTGTTGATATACCTCAACTGAATTGCTTTCCTCGATACCATATCTCTGATATAATGGTATTTGATCTCCACATGTTTAGTTCTGTCATGAAACATAGGGTTGACAAAAAGCTTCACACAACTCTGGTTATCACAATGAATGATAGTAGGCTCCATTGATTGTCCAAACAATCCTGCAAGGAGCTTCCGAAGCCACACTGCTTCCTGAGCTGCCACACAAGCTGCAATATACTTTGCCTCTGTTGTACTTAATGCTACAGATGACTGTTTCCTGCTGCACTAGGATATCATCGCAGATCCCAAACTGAAGCAACATCCAGAGGTGCTCTTCCAATCAGTGACACACCCTACCCAATCAGAATTAGTATAACCATGCAACTTCAAATCCACACCTGAAGAATATCTTAGCCCATATCCAATTGTGCCACGCAAGTATCTCAGGATATGTTTTGCTGCAACAAGATGTATCTGCCTTGGTTCACACATAAACTAGCTAAGTGCACTCACTGCATAGCAAATATCCGGTCTGGTATTGACTAGATACATCAACGATCCAATCAACTACCAGTACATCGTAGGATCCACCAGATCTAAACTAGCTACAGCCTCCTTCAACTTATGTAAGTTGGTCTCCATAGGCGTAGACATGGATTTGCAATCCATCATACCAAACCTCTTCAAAATATCAATGGTATACTTCCCTTGACTTAGAATCATCTCATCTGGCTTCAGCCAAACTTCTAAGCCAAGGAAGTAATGCATGAGACCAAGATCCTTCATTTCAAATTCAAAAGTCAACTCCTTGCATTTGATAATGAGGTGTTCTTCGCCAGTGAGAATTAGATCATCAACATACAAAACCAAAATCAATGCTTCACTATCTATTACCTTGAAATACAGATTTGAGTCAGCATCATTCTTGGAGAAGCCCAAGCTTAACAGGTAACGATCAATCCTTTCGTACCATGCACAAGGAGCCTGCTTAAGACCATACAAGGCCTTCTTCAACCTGCAAACATGAGACTCCTTCCCATGTACCTCGAATCCATCAGGTTGCTCAATATAAACTTCTTCCTAGATTACACCATTCAGAAAAGTTGTCTTCACATCCATCTGATGAATCTTCCATCCTTTGGATGCAGCAATGGCAATGATGGTCCTGACAGAAGTATAGCGAGCAACTGGAGCGAATGTTTCTTCATAGTCAACTTCCTCTTTTTGTGAAAACCCTCTAGCCACGAATCTTCCCTTGTACTTCTCAATGCTCCCATCAGCCGCATGCTTGATCTTGAAGAGCCATTTAGAAGATACCACAGATTTGCTTTCGTGTCTAGGAACGATGTCCCAAACATCATTCTTGAGAATGGACTGATACTCTTCAATCATAGCATCTCTCCAAACCTGTTGACTAGAAGCTTCCTCAACACTGGAAGGCTCAGACTCAATAATCTGACTCATCAAAGCGACATAACTGGAGAACTTATGACGTCTCTTACTGTCTCTGAAGGTTCCTCTCGATGTTGCAAACCTTTTTGCCTCCTGCATTGTTTTCCTAGCCCATAGAGATCTTTTTCTCCCAATCACAATATCGGTAGGCCCATCAGTAGGTTCCAAGGGCTCAACTGGATCATCATCTTCTTTCAGTTTTGGCATCTCCCTCTGAATCTCAAGTGTATGGTCAACTTCCATATCCTTAGGAGACTCTTCATTATCAATCTCCATATGAGTGTGTCATGTCCCCATTTTTGGCGAGCATCAGTGATCGTGAGATTAGCCTATCTGGAGACCCTCGTAGGTTGACAGAGTGATTAGAGGGTCGTTTCGGAGCTTGGCTCAGCGTCAGATTGGCAGTTTTGATCAATTGGCTTTCGTTCGGGCTCATTCGGAGACATTTTGCAGAATTGCTATTTTTAGCAGTTCCTGGCAGGCAGTGTGGGACCCCTGCTATTTTTAGCAGTATGAGATTGGCAGCGTCCGGATTCATTTCAGAGTTCGTCAGCATCAGACGGAACAGTTATCGGACGTGTAACGGGGAAGATATTAATATTTAATTATATTAATTGAATATTAATTATTTGACGATTATAATGTAAAGTTATAATATTAAATTATAACTTAAGTTATCTGCCTTGAGGGGTGCGCCCATCATCAGAAGGGGCCAGTTTCGTAATTAATGATTATTATTAAATATTTCACAGAGACTATGGAATTATTAAAAGATTAAAATGTGAATATTTAATTAAAACCCTATTCATAAGGAAATCGCACTTTTCAGCTTAATAAGGGTTTTGCCTTGGTTTCTGAGCCATTATGACATTTTGGAAAATCAGGAATTGATCAAGTCTTGCCAGAGCATAGAGACCTTAGGGTTTCGTCTCGAAATCGTCGGAGAACGAGCCATCTCCTTCGAACAGGTCAGAGGGTGTGAAATAACACCTGATCTACTGCCAGTCGTGGGATTTCTTCATCCAGAAGAAATTACAGAGCTTACAATTGATTCAAATATCAGAGGTTTGGTTTATCCACCGAGCTTCAGCATTTATTTCATACAGAAGACCTTCTAATGATCCAGGCGTCCATACTTGGTGATCTGGAGGTTTCTTTTCAAGGGCCGTACAAGTCATTAAATGCATCTGCAGCCGTACCACTCAGCAAGAGCCGACTTATTCAGTAAGTTTGATTTATAATAGTTATCAGAGGATTCGCTGAGGAATCATTCAGAAGTTATAAAATCTTCAAGGCGCCCACTTTTTACTGAGTTTCTAAAGGGTTGAGGAAAGCCGTACCATTGGTGTAATTGCTGCTCCAGGCCGTACTGCTCTGACAGGCCGTACCAGCAGAGGAAGAGTGCTTATTGTCTTGAATATGACGCCTTTCATTTAGGCACCCTCTCATCTTCTTGGAAGGCGCTTTGGCAACTGGAACAAGTTGAAAGCTATATATTGAATGAGAAATGTTTGTCTAAGGCTGCCGTACAGTTCAGAAAATATTACCAGCTGCTGAAATAATAGTGTCAGGCCGTACCTCTCTCAAAGCACGTGTTTCATCCTTTGAGAGAAACGCATCTCTTATTTGCTCCTAACCAACATCAAAGGAGGCGCCAACCTTGCTGGAGTCACCTGCAGACATTAAACCGGAGGAGAAGAGAATTAATTAATGCAGCCGTACATTTCTGTACCTCATTAGCAGCAAATACCAGGTTCTTTAAATATTGAAAATTCATTGTTTGTTCATTGCATGTATCTGGGTATTATTGTAATCAGAAGAGAAGATCTAATAGAGATACTGGCATTCATATTTCTTCATTTCCAGAGCTATTTGATTTTTAGTAAATTTATTTCCATTTATTGTCAAAATCGTACCTTTTCATCTTTGCATCAAAAACCCAAAAAAATTGCAAAAACCCAAAAAACGTCAGAAAAATTCAAAACCACAGTCAGATCAGTGTCAGGGGGAAACAGGGGTTTCTACAGTGGTATCAGAGCTAAATCCTGCCATCCTGAGGGTTTAGCCGTCTTCTGCAGCCGGAACAGTTAGGGTTTACCAGGCATCATTCTTTCAGGCGAGCTTTGGTTGACAGGTAACAGGGTTCGATCTGGCAGCCGGAAATCATGGCTGACAGGTATTACAGGACTGATAGAACAGTTGATCTTAGAACAGAGACTCCTTACAATAACAGAGGTCAGGACCGTGCAGAGGTCTTGCATGCACTCAGAGAACTTAGTGCAGGTCAACGGCGGTCAAATGGTGTATTACAGCAGGTGGTAGTTGCACTTCAGAGACTGGATACTCCGAGGAGATCGTCACCACCTCGTGACGATGATAGTAGTGTTACAGGTTCGCGAAGAGCTCCTAGGTCAGTGTCACGGACAGTGGATAGGCCTACGAGGCCCACCTTTACGAGACAGGAGCCCGTTGAGGGTATACCAGGTGAAAGGTATGAGGGTTTGTTCGCCGGCACACTTAGGGCAGCAAACAACGAGTGGCAGTTAGAATCACCTGAGATTAGTGGGAGGATTACCATTGACAGGACACCGCAGAGCACAGAAGGAGAAGTGATGAGCATGTTTCGGGAGTATAGCAATCTACCTCAGAAGATTAAAGAAAAACTTTCTTTCGTGAGTTACGTGGATGTGCACCCGAGTCTTTGCCATAAGACGGAGTTCACGAAACAGAAATATCTTACTATAGCTCGCGAATTGATTACACCTGGAAAGGACAGAGAATCTACATCTAGGGATGATACCACTCTTCGTCAGAATGATTTGATATCTTCAGACTCCTGTGAAGTAGGCAGAAATTTGTGTGATGAATTTGATCGTAGTGCTGATTTGATCCATGAGCACACTAGCACAGCTTCGGGTAATGGCTTACTTACATCGTCCTTGCATGAGATGACCCGAGAAATTTCTGCCCTGAAGACCACTTCTGATTTTTATAACAGCGATGGTGAAATTTTGCGTGAGCATGATATAACAGCTGTTTCAGAGGTGCAAAGTAACCCTATTGAGTCGTCATGTGAAGAGACTGTCGAGTTGGGTACTAGTGATGCAGTTGGTGTTGAGAACTTATGTTATGATGAGTCTGATTTTCCGGATCAGACCTTTGAAAACCAGCTAGAGGATTCGTATGTTGACACGGAATCCCAGGATCATGCGTTGGATGAGCATGCAGTCACTGTTGGAGTAGAAGTGTGTGAGGATACTGTCAGACCAGCAACTTCTACCGTATCAGTTGAGCCATCCTTCGAGGTACAGAGCAGCAGTACCTTAGATGTTGAGGTGTGCATGGTTGAGAGCACACACGATGCTGCAGATCATGAGGTGAGTGATGACGGATCAGCGTCATATCATAGTGCATATGGTGAACCGGAAAACGTGTATGGGGGTCGTAAGCTTCAGAATCCTCATCATTTGGTTGGGCAACTACATGTGGATGACACTATGATTACCACCGCCCTTGAGCATTTTGACGTTGCTCGTCAGATGTTGACTACCTATGGTTGGAGTCCTCCTTTGGCGGATGAGCACGGTGATAGAGGTTTTTCCCTTGCAGTGATACAGGCACTCCGAGAAGCAATTGGAACGATGAAACAAAACTATCTAAAACTACTAGCAGACAGGGATTTCCTTCTCGAGTGGGATTGCATTTGTTATGATGCATGGAAGGGAAAAGAGGAGCGGATCGATGAGCTCACTCATGAGCGTGAGGTGACTATGGATTCATTGCAGAGCACCCAGTTGGCTCTTCGTGAGTCGCAGTTACAGATTGAGAGGCTTACCGTGGCGTTGAGGTTGGCATAATCTTCACCACCTTCGGATATAGTTTAGTCTTGCAGGGCAGTGGTTGGTGAGGAGTATACACCCATGGTTCATAGCCGAGAGGGAGATGTTGAGGATGTGGTTACATCCAGCATGGTCACTGTTGTACCCAAACCAAATTTTTTGCTTCATTAAGGCATTTTGCATTTTAAAGTCTAAACCTTGCTAAAATGTTGTGAAACACAGTTTTGGGCAATGTCAAGCATGGAGTTTTTGTCGATAGTTTGTCAGTCAATGTCAGTTATATTGATCAAAACCTGAAGCAGAGACTCAAAATGAAGATTTTCACGATGGAGGAGCATCTCACGACGGCATTTCATATTGCAGACGGTCATTTCAATGATCGAAACAGAGTTTTTAGAGCTCAAATCATGGAGATTTTTCAAAGGAAAAACCCTAAAGTGCAAGTATAGCTCAGGGGCGCCCAGTTTTTTGGAGGTCAAGATCTTGTCTGAAATGCTCAAGCATGCAGTCAATCTCTTCAGAATCAGTCTGGCCATCCGTCGAGCTATCCAGCGAGGCATTCCGAGACCCACAGCTCCGGTTATCGACGACAGAAGTAAAAATCCCTAAATTTAAGGAGATGGAAATTTTGCTCTTTTCAGGCAAAAGCGCGCCTCTAGCTTGAGGGCGCCCATTTCAAGGCAGGGGTAAAACTTGTCAGTTTCGTTGCCGAAGACATTCAATTTGTTCACAGCTAGTCTGCTTATCCGACGAGATATCAAGTGCAGTCACCCGACTCTCAGAGTTCAGGCGGCAGTCGTCCGAAGAACAGCTTAAAATGGAGTTTTCACATTTCCGAGCTTCTCCATTTTTGCCCAGTGCAAGTACAAGCCAGGGGCGCTGGCTTAAAGGACCCTCCAGATGCCAAAATTTGCAGACGGAATCTTCACGACATCAGTAGTATTCTTGCCTAGCTCCGCGATGCATCATTCAGCTTGACGATCCGACGTTCCTGGTGGTCGTGGCGGAGATTCTACCAAGCACGTAATTTTATGGGCGGAACCAACAAATGGTTTTCAGTGCATTTTCATGGTCTTTAGGCGCCTAGCCTTTAGGCTTGTCAGATGAGCTCGTTCGCGTTCGAAGTCTTCACGACTATTGAGCGTAATCAAGTTATCTTTCCAACGAGCATAGCCGACTGCCTTCAGCATTTGGCAGTCGCTCGTGCGTGCGAAGTCTTTGGTGTCATATTACAAAGTAAAGATGTCCGAAAACATCCAGAAAATGGCTAAGTCTGGGAGCGGTAAACGTATTTAAAATACGCACTGGAGTTTTTGAGGTCTTAGAAGCAGTTTTCTTGCCTCGACACCTCCAGTGACTTCTCTTAAGGGCCCTCCTGGCTGTCCGTTAAAACAGATAATACCTGAATCGGGTCATCCCAGCTCCAGATATCAACTGTCAAAGTAGGGTGTTTTGATGACGTTTGATTTTCGTCGAAATGACAAAAGTGCAACCTTGAGCCGGTAGCTTTTCTTTGAGGCCCTTAACACGGCTTTTAGCTGTCGTGGATAGTTGGATGCAGAATATCTCGATCATGCGGTGAGCCGTCTCGTATCGTGAGGGTTCACCATTCATCAGCGGGTTTGAAGTGTCGGATGGCGGTTTAGGGAAATGGCTAAGTCTGGAACCCGTAAAGCAATTTAATCAAGTGCGCCTAATTTTCAAGGGATCAACGATGGATTTTGCAGTTGTGTCTCCCGGACATTTCTTCCTTGTTCAGTAGGCTTTCCGTTGATTATTTCAGATCAGTCTCAGCATCACCCGGTCATCCGGAAATCAGTGTCGAAGTTGGCCAGTCGTGACAGTGCTGTCAGCTATTAAATAGGGAGTTAGTAAAAAATGAAGTATCTTGAGCAAATGGACGCCTATATGCTCAAGAGATGACTTTTCGGAATCAGTAAAGTCAAACGATGAATCTCAGAGCTTCAACCAGTTTGTCAACTGAAGTTCAGAATATGTCTATTTTTAGCGCCATTGCATGATAATAATTATTTTATTATTATTTTCAAATTTGAACTTCCAGTCAGTGGCAGTGGAACTGAAAGGCAGCCAATCAGAGGATTTCTATTCTTGTCAGGGTTTTGAGTTCTTGCAGTTATCAAATTGGTGCGAGTTTCTTCTTGTTTAACATGGCGCATTCTTCATTGTTATTCACAGAGCTTTCAAAGGAAATTCGATTTCATTGAGTAAATTCAATCTTAAGTGAATTCGTATTTTTCAAAAGCAAGTTTATGTTTTCAAAGGGGAAATCGAAGTTTATTAATTTTCAAAACAAACTTCAAAGCAATTCGTATTTCTTCAAGAAGAGAAGGCGTGCATCTTTAAGGGAATTCATAGTAGCGAAATTTGCAAGTTCTTCAGAAGACAAGTTCTTCAATTCTCAAAGGCGAATTTTGTCAAAGGAAAATTCATAATTTTGAAGCAAAATTCGTTTTTCTTCAAGGCAAAGGCGTATTTTCAAGCAAAATTCGTTTTTCTTCATTCACAAGGCGTATTTTCAAGGGAGATTCGTATTTCTCAAACAAAGGCAGATTTCTTATCTATTTGCAAAGGCGATTTCTCCAATCACATTCTTTTGCAGGTTAAAGTTCACAGTTCTCAGCAATTTGAAGAATTCAAGGGCGATTTTCACAGAAAAAGAGCATCATAAAAACGTCTTTTTCATCCTTCAATCTCAATTTCTCTTAGATTTCAATTCGCATGTTCCTGAAATTGGCGAAATTCGACAAGTCTCAGCATCTGGATCATTTCTATATAGCTTCCTCGAATTAAAATCGTGCGTTTGATTTTTCAGGAATTTTTAACTCCAGAGCATTCGTTCTCGAGTTTCTAATTTTCTCAACTGAAAAGTCTTTGCATGGTCGAGTAGAAGTTAGATTTTCGCATTTCTGACGTTCTGGGTTGTCTTAGAATCTTCTTCTGGACAAAACCCATATCTCAGATTTTTCGCCGAAAATAAATCTTCGAAAGGCTATTTTTAGCTTCAGCAGGTTATTTTTAGCTCTCAGAAATGTTGTCAGAATATAGCCGTGTTCACAGTCAACAGGCGAGTTTTTCAGAGTACAATACACACAGATTGAATTCAAGACCAAATCGGTTTTAATTCATGACTTCATCAGAAAAGCTGAGACTGATTTGTATCAAGCTGTAGAAGAGATGTTGGCTAAACACTTCAGTTACGGAGCCGCCAAAGTTACCAGTCAGTGAAATGCTGGTTGAGTGTGCAAAGATTGCTCAAGTTGCTGACATTCAGATGCTGATGCAGTTGACAGCCTCGTTGAGGGATTGGTTGCTCGAGATCACGACCAGTAGACTTCAGTTTCTCACCTCTCAGGATAGACATTATACACAGGAGTTAACTTGGCGTTACCCTTTCAAGTTAACTGGCTGTCTCACCTCATGCATATCTATTCTGAGATTCACCTTGTTTACTTGGAGTTTTATTTAGGGTTTTCGTTAACTGATGGTAGTCTTCCAGTTAACTTGTGTTCAATAAGGACGTGCATGCTCGCACAATTGTCCATTTTTTAGATTAGATGTTTCAGTTAAACTGAGGGTAGTTTCCCAGTTGACTGTATAGTTTGTTTAATTAGGGTTTGGGCGCATTGCTTGCATGCATTGCGGGAACTATAGATGACACAAGGTGATTTTAGGGTTCCCTACACCTTGATGTATATAAATAAGAGCTTACGCTCATTTGTAAATAACTTTTGCTTGAGAGAGGAATATATGCTGTGCCCACCTTGCCCTCAATATTACTCTTTTTCGTATTTGTTCATGTGTCTTCAATATTGCAATTGATTGTTATACCACCTAGGGTTTCGAAAGATTGTGATGCTGAATTCTTTCCATAGATTAGATATCTGTTTGAACATCTTTATCATTGAAATCAATTGTTATACCACCTAGGGTTCCAAAAGATTGAAGTGATAAGGCTGTTTTGTGTTAATTTATCATTGTGATCGATCGTTATACCACTTAGGGTTTCGAGAAGTTGCAGCGGTAAATCTGTTTTGTGAATCTTTATCGATATAGTTGAAGGTTATACCACATAGGGTTTCACGAGATTATAAAGATAAAGGCTGTTTTGTGAAGGCTTTGCTGATTCGATTAAGTGTTATACCACCTAGGGTTTCATAAGATCGTCTTAGTAAATTCTTAAATCTGTTGTGCTCAATAAGCTGGTTTAGATTGAGATGATAGTTGTGCCCACCTTGCCTTCAAGTAGAGAGTCTAAACCCGCTTATCGTCAGATAGTCATCCCTGCTCCATTTCCTCATGCTCTGTTTTCTTGAGGAACTGGATAGATTTAAAGTAGTTAGCTTAGTTAGTTAATGATCTGCGAAAAGAAAATCCTTAGCTGCAACGTTCTTGGTTTTCTTAACCTTGTGCCTCTTCCAGCTGAGAACAAAAGATAGGACTTAGATTACTTTTCTTTTCATGCATTCCAGACTATGAGGGAGCTTCCCCTCTAATTTGAGCACTCATTGCGTAGTTTACATAGCTGTCCGTACAAACCTGCACTCCAGAGGTGTTAGATTTTACGCCAACAGTCACAGGAGCAGTTGTTACAGATAGGATGAGTGCACTTGATGAGAGTTGCAGTGAGCCACGCGTTGCACCAGGTTCTCTCGACATTAGTTCCGGGATAGGTGATGCAGGGCAGATCATTGATAGTTCCTGTGACATGGTTGTTGATACACTGGAGAGTTGTGTGACAACCCTTGATACTTGCCTATCTTCACAGCAGATATTCAGAGTCTCATCCAGTTGGGAGATTGGTACTTGTGATGATTTGTTTCCCTCTCCTGGAAGCAAATCAATCTTTCCATTTGATACAGTTGATTATGGTCGGCAGCTCGTTGAGCCTAGTCAGGAGTACAACTCAGTTTATTATTCCAGCGATTCAGAGATGGATGATTCAGACCAGTCTGGAGTGTTTGTGCAGTTTGTGAACAATCCATTGTTTGAATGTGATGGTGGGTTGACCTATGATAACCCACTCTTCGAGTTGGACGCAGATCGTACTCTTGATGTTAGTTCTGAGTTGGGTGATGATCGTAGTGTTTGGGATTGTTGCAGTGCATCGCAATTCCAAACCAAGCTCACAGAGGAGTTCAATGAGGTGTACACGGTGAGGAGTGCTTACAGTTTTGTCTTTTATCCACCTGTACATGATTCGATGCACCATACTTGTGCACAGGGTGATTCTCTCGGTACAGTCGAGGGGAGTGATTCATTACAGTGTGCAGAGTTACCATCTTCACAAGATGGGATTAGCGGATGCAGGTACTGGACCCAGCAGTTTGTGGGGTATTACTTGCAGGGGCCGCAGTCAGTTATCTATCATGCCGATATGTATTCGACAGGGCTTGATACTTCTATGTCGCAGATTTGTCATACAGGTACATGGTTACAGGGCGACTATGGTGTTAGTTGGCATGATGGTTTGGACAGTTATCACATCCATGACTATTTAGTAGTGGACAGGGAGAGATTCCGGATAGTAGATGCTTCTAGGAGATGTTATCTCTGCATGACGGATGGATGTGGATTCAGATTGTATTGGGATCCCGGTGGCGATAGCTTTGACATCGAGTATGGGTTGGGTCCCAATGGGTCACTTCACTATTCTCAGCATGGTGAAGTCGGAGGCCGTAGAGCGCCGTGGCAGCCTGAGGAGGACCGTCACGACAGATTTTCACTCTGGGTTTGGGATCCAGGCATTGTTTGCGCAGTTGAGTTTGATGATGCTACAGGAGATAGTTCGAGATGTGTGGGACATTACACAGTTTTCCTTTTTGGGGCCTTCCGAGGATTGGACTTTGTTTGCAGTGAAGATTGCTTGGGGTCAAGCAATTTTAGGGAGGGCGGACTGTCATGTCCCTATTTTTGGCGAGCATCAGTGATCGTGAGATTAGCCTAT
This sequence comes from Sequoia sempervirens, assembly GCA_007258455.2. Taxonomy (NCBI): domain Eukaryota; kingdom Viridiplantae; phylum Streptophyta; class Pinopsida; order Cupressales; family Cupressaceae; genus Sequoia; species Sequoia sempervirens. The sequence continues at coordinate 85,303 of VDFB02323918.1, forward strand.
CATGAGACCCTCGTAGGCTGACAGAGTGATTAGAGGGTCGTTTCGGAGCTTGGCTCAGCGTCAGATTGGCAGTTTTGATCAATTGGCTTTCGTTCGGGCTCATTCGGAGACATTTTGCAGAATTGCTATTTTTAGCAGTTTCTGGCAGGCAGTGTGGGACCCCTGCTATTTTTAGCAGTATGAGATTGGCAGCGTCCGGATTCATTTCAGAGTTCGTCAGCATCAGACGGAACAGTTATCGGACGTGTAACGGGGAAGATATTAATATTTAATTATATTAATTGAATATTAATTATTTGACGATTATAATGTAAAGTTATAATATTAAATTATAACTTAAGTTATCTGCCTTGAGGGGTGCGCCCATCATCAGAAGGGGCCAGTTTCGTAATTAATGATTATTATTAAATATTTCACAGAGACTATGGAATTATTAAAAGATTAAAATGTGAATATTTAATTAAAACCCTATTCATAAGGAAATCGCACTTTTCAGCTTAATAAGGGTTTTGCCTTGGTTTCTGAGCCATTATGACATTTTGGAAAATCAGGAATTGATCAAGTCTTGCCAGAGCACAGAGACCTTAGGGTTTCGTCTCGAAATTGTCGGAGAACGAGCCATCTCCTTCGAACAGTTTAGAGGGTGTGAAATAACACCTGATCTACTGCCAGTCGTGGGATTTCTTCATCCAGAAGAAATTACAGAGCTTACAGTTGATTCAAATATCAGAGGTTTGGTTTATCCACCGAGCTTCAGCATTTATTTCATACAGAAGACCTTCTAATGATCCAGGCGTCCATACTTGGTGATCTGGAGGTTTCTTTTCAAGGGCCGTACAAGTCATTAAATGCATCTGCAGCCGTACCACTCAGCAAGAGCCGACTTATTCAGTAAGTTTGATTTATAATAGTTATCAGAGGATTCGCTGAGGAATCATTCAGAAGTTATAAAATCTTCAAGGCGCCCACTTTTTACTGAGTTTCTAAAGGGTTGAGGAAAGCCGTACCATTGGTGTAATTGCTGCTCCAGGCCGTACTGCTCTGACAGGCCGTACCAGCAGAGGAAGAGTGCATATTGTCTTGAATATGACGCCTTTCATTTAGGCACCCTCTCATCTTCTTGGAAGGCACTTTGGCAACTGGAACAAGTTGAAAGCTATATATTGAATGAGAAATGTTTGTCTAAGGCTGCCGTACAGTTCAGAAAATATTACCAGCTGCTGCAATAATAGTGTCAGGCCGTACCTCTCTCAAAGCACGTGTTTCATCCTTTGAGAGAAACGCATCTCTTATTTGCTCCTAACCAACATCAAAGGAGGCGCCAACCTTGCTGGAGTCACCTGCAGACATTAAACCGGAGGAGAAGAGAATTAATTAATGCAGCCGTACATTTCTGTACCTCATTAGCAGCAAATACCAGGTTCTTTAAATATTGAAAATTCATTGTTTGTTCATTGCATGTATCTGGGTATTATTGTAATCAGAAGAGAAGATCTAATAGAGATACTGGCATTCATATTTCTTCATTTCCAGAGCTATTTGATTTTTAGTAAATTTATTTCCATTTATTGTCAAAATCGTACCTTTTCATCTTTGCATCAAAAACCCAAAAAAATTGCAAAAACCCAAAAAACGTCAGAAAAACTGAAAACCACAGTCAGATCAGTGTCAGGGGGAAACAGGGGTTTCTACAGAGTGCCCTTGGATCTTCTGAATGCAACATCTTCCTCAAATGTGACATCTCTACTGATCTCAATCAACTTCTGGCTTGGAATGTAGATTCTGTAGGCTTTTGATGTTTCACTGAAACCTACAAATATCCCCTTCTTGCCAAAAGGCTCCAACTTTGTTCTCTTTTCCTTCAATACATGAACATACACTGGACATCCAAAGATCCTCAAATGACTCACTTCTTGAAATATTCCAAGCCAAAAATTTTTTGTTTTTTCAATTAACAGATTACAACATTACAAGCAAGTGCCCGTTAAGGTTAGAAGATAACCGAAACGTACAGAAACAACTCTAACCAGTATGGCGCCGATGATGGCAAGCATTGGTCAGAGGGTCTTCTACTCTAAATGCTTGAAAGGGAACTCAATGTCAAGTATGTGCTACCCAATCCAATGCGGAGTGAGGGGCGACCATATGACGGAGTGATTACAGAAAGCAAAGCTTGAAATGAAATGCTGAAAGCAGAAACTACTCAACACCCAGAATGTGCTTGCTCACCCAGAATGGGAAGTAGCTACCATAGGGCGGAGTTATAATTATTACAATAACTTAATTGAAATTGAGAATTACAATCAGATTTGAACAAGAGAGAAAGACTGCCAGTACTACTGTCAGTTTTACAAAATAAGAAGTATTCGCCTGCCAATATCTTATGAAATCAAAGGATCAGCATTACATCATAGAAAACCACTTTTATCTTGGATATGAATACCAAATCCAAAATGCTTTCAAGGATCAAGACACTGTTTCTGATTTCTGTTACAAATCTGCTCATTAAACGAATAAACAGCAGTCTCTAGAACTACTCAAATGCTCATATCTTTCATGTATGACTTCCTATTGACTTGGTACAAAATGCAATATGCCTTAACACAGGAGACGCCTAAGATGAGACAAAGAAAACAGATCTAAAACCCTTAATTTATTTTGCACAGATTCCAATGCAAAGCTGAATGGTACGGCTCAAGGAAAAAGGCGATCTGCTCTATAAAATTAATGAAAGCTCCAAAAAATCTGCAAATGGGAGAAGTGGGGCGCCTAAAGCTTACAATGAAGATGGGTGAATACCCATATGCAATATTTTTGTCTTTTTGAATTTATGAATGAAAACTCAAATCTGCTGTATAGAATAATGCACAAGCTGAAACCTATAATTTGCCAAATCTAATCTAAGTATGCAATAAGCTGAAATACAATGCACGAACTTAAATGCAACTCACAATACAATGAATCACCACTAGATGTTGTCTTGCAAACACGAAGCGATGCCCAAGCTAGGAGGCCTTCATTCCTCGAAGCAGTTCCAGAGCCAATCCGGCAGCATAACAGTATAGTCGTCCAAAGATGAAGAAATGATGCACAAGACTCATTTTTATAAGTTTCGTTTGACTTCACGAAACCCTAAAATCCAACTCAATGTTCAAACCCTAGCTCTTTCTTCAATATGGCGTCCTTTTCCCTTTTAGCTCAATATTCATATTTTAATTAAATCATCACCTTGATAAATGCGCCCCAAATTAACTTGCTTTGACTTTGGAGAATTCATCAAATATTAAATATGTCCTTAATGAGGGCGCCACCCTTTGAGTCTACCTTTTAAAATAACATTAAGTCATTCGACTAGGCCAAGGTGATAAAATAACATTTAAATTATAATGTTAGTTTTTAAGTGAAATGAGCTCAACTTTCCAAAACTGCATTCTGAAGCCCGAACTGAATACGCCACTTGAGTCAACTGAAGGGGAAGGTCAACTGCCTGAGACCATCCTGTTTACTGCCAAAAATAGAATTTACTAAAAATAGTAAATTCTAGAAAATGCTCTGAATGCCGAGATGAACATACCCCTACGAAGCTCTCTGAAAACCCAGAAAGAATCCGCCATTGAATTCATCATCTCTGAGCAATGACCTCCTCAAAAATAGGAAACCCTAATTTAACTTCCGACTAGCCTTCGGTTCCCAAAGAAAGGCCAACGGTCACTGGAAATGTCAGTTTTGAGAAGGGGACATTACACTTCTGGCTTCTTCCTAGTAAAAGCTTCTTCAGGAGTCATGTTCTCCAGGATTCAGTGAGGACTTCTATTCTGAACATAGACTGTTGTCCTAGATGCTTTTTCCCAAAGGAAGGTCTACAGATCTTGGTCATGAAACATGGCTTTGGCTGCTTCCATGATAGATTTGTTCTTCCTTTCAGCAACTTCGTTCTGTTGAGGATTATAAGGGACACAGAACTCCCTCTTAATCCCAACTTCAATGCAAAAATTTCGAAAGTTGCCAAAGGTGTACTCTCCTCCATTGTCGGATCTCAGGACTTTGATTTTCTTCCCAGATAGGTTCTCTACTTGAGCTTTGAATTCCTTGAACCTTTCTAATACCTCCTCAGATTCTTTAGATTTCAAGACATAAATCCAAGTCTTTCTAGAGTAGTCATCAATAAAAAGAAAGTAATACAAGAAACCACTCGAAGAAGCAACAGACATTGGACCACATAAATCAGAATGAATAAGATCTAGAATACATTTGGATCTACTTTCTCTACTATAAAATGGACCTTTTGTATTCTTACCCAAAGCACAGCCTCTGCAGGTACCTTCATGCTCCTAGTTGAACTTCGGAAGGCCCGTGACCATCTTCTCCATGATAGGTAGAGCTCGGAAGTGAAGGTGAGCCAATCTTCAATGCCAAAGATCACACAAGCTTGAAGAATCATGTACTAGAGCCTGGAGTGGACGAGTGCATAGCCTCTAGAGGCTCTCATGTCTAACTCCAATCACCAGAGCAGTCTTGAAGTTGGAATTATTCGTCCACACAAGAATTTTTCCTTTAGAGAATGCAACTTGGTAACCCTTGTCTTCCAAGGCTGAAATGGAAACAAGGTTTCACTTGATGCCTAGAACAGATAGAACATCACACAACTGTAGGGAAATGTCGGAATCCAAGTGGAGAGTGGAGGTCCCAATTCCATTCACCGAGTAACTAGCATCATCTCCAATAATGACTTGTTCACTAGAATCTCTCTCCACCAAGTTTGTTAAATGCTCCCTAAATCCAGTGATGTGGCGAGAGGCACCACTATCAATCAACCAAGTGTTGGTGTCGGTAGATACATTGCTTGAAAATGCCAAATAGAATAAGTATTCACAAGAATCCTTCTGCAGAGAGACTTCATCAACATCTGCACGGTAGCCTGTTGCTTAGGCCTAGTTGGACAATCCTTAGCAAAGTGACCATACTTGTCACATCTAAAGCATTGGACTTTAGAGAGGTCCCTCTTCTTCTTGAATGCGGGAGCACCATCAACTCCTTTATCTCTATTCCTCTTGAAATATCCTTTCTTCCCATCTTTCCCTTTCTTCTTTGAAGATTGAGAGGCGAGAACATGAATGTCTTCATTAGTAGAGTTTTGACCAATGCCTCTAGCAGCCAATCTAGACACCTCTTGAATGCAATCTGCCCTCAATTGATCAAACTTGGGAAGCTTTGATCTTGCACTGATTCCTTGAATGTAAGAATCCCAAGATGCAGGAAGACCATTAAGAGCAAGCATGGTCAAGTCCTTGTCATCTATCACATGACCAATTGTAGAGAGCTAATCTCTCAACTCCGAAATCTTCACGAAGTAAGCAATAACCGTTTCTCCTTTCGCCATCTTCACATGATGGAGTTGTTGCTTCAATGCAAGTGCCCGGCTTGTGTTGTTGATTTCGTACATCTCCTCCAAAGTTTTAAACATCTCTCTTGTCGTCTTCAACTTGGAGACAATTGGAACAATATGATCCTTCACGGAATCAACTAACATCTTCTTCGCCTTAATATCTTTCTTCCTCCATTGAACTTTCTCTTCCTCATCCGTAGGTTCGGGAACTTTGCTTTCCACAAACTCAGCCAATTCATTTTCTTCTAAGGTGAGCATAATTCTGAATCTCCATGATGTGAAATTTGATGCTCCCTCAAGTCTATCCTCAATCTTAAGACCGTTCACCATCTTTTCGAAGAGATAGAAGTAATCAACGATGAGAAAGAGAATAAAGAGTATCGCTATAATAAAAAATCTGATCAAGATCTTCTTCAAACCCACTCTAATACCATGTTAGTTTTATGATCAGATTAGAGTACAGAAAATTAATTCAAAAATTCAACACAATAACATAGCAGATACCTTGGGAAAACCCTCCACTTGAGGGAGAAAAACTCAACAACAATATATCACTTATATATTGAATCACAATGAGAAACTCCTTTACAATAGAGGCCAATAATGAGGCCAAGAGAATGCACCATAAACTGATGCTATCACAGATATAATCAAATGTAACTCACTGAAGATGAATCTCAGCCTACAACAATATCGAACTGCTCTTGACTATGAACTTGATCTGCCTTGTAGATGAACTCGCACTTGAGATCAATGAGAATGGAATGAATTGATGATCAAACAATGAGATATCACCTATACAATGTGATGGAGGAAGACGTGACCTTTCAAAAGCAACAAGTCGACCACCAAAGAATGTCTCTTGAAAATTGCGTCCCAAAGAAACATGAGGTCGACCTCATTAAAATACAACTACTCATTAAATCGTGCCTCTTCATAATTAATATCGATCATGCCTCTTCATCAAAATCGATGACTCTATAAATTAAATAGCCCTTGGCTATTATTTAATTTATCATCATGAAGGAAATCGCTAGAAGAATACAACTGACGCTACTTAAGAACATCAACAGTTATAAAGTGAATTTTGGGCTTCTATTTTGGCATTCATTTGTCATTTTTCATATCAGAACTTGCAAGTTTGAGCTTTGGAGAAGGGTTTTAGCTTGGTTTCAATCTTTTGGGAACGAAAACTCCTAAGGGCTATCGTGAATTGGACGAAAACCCAATTCACTTTTGAGGAGGACCTACCTTGGGTCTTCGTTTGGGCTTCATTGGAGTTTCAGGTGTTTAATTTTCGGGTCTGAGTTTGCAACAATGTTATATCAGCATATTTCTTCAGATCAGGTGCAGCCATTGATAGATCGAGTCTCAACCAGGTCAATACTATCACATGTTTGCATTCTACTTGTTGGCTGTACAATTTTTGGCCAAGTGCACCTAAGGTTTGTGGCACAATCATCATTGCAGATTTATTCCAGCCATTTGACAAGTTTACATTAAGGATTTGACATCTTCCATACCAACGGTACCATCTCTAGTTGGTGCACAATCATTTGGAAGGGTTTCATTGGCATTTGAAGTTGATTTTGGCAACCAATTTCATATCAACACTTCCATAACAACGATCAGACCTATAGCTGCATATTTCACATTCTATTTCAGTCTTCTACCATTATTATCATGCTCATATCAGTCTTCATACATTGTATTTTTATGCTGGCATAGAACGGGTATGTTATTGGCATATTGGGTATTCAAATCTTTCATTTGTATTGGGTTTAATAGAGCTGTTACGGTCTGATAATTTTCATATCAGACATAACTGTCATTTTAATCAGATCTTATATCTTTAATTTAATGGCATAAATGGAAGAGAGTTTATCAATTTATGTTGTGTAATCATTTATATATCAGTTCTATGCATTTTATTTATGTTATTGGCATTGAAAACACTCAACCAAACATCAAAAGCAATCAAACAAAACTCAAAAAATCAGAATTCATGAGTTTGCACAACAACTGTTTGACGAAATGTCAACACTCTGAAAATGAGTTTTTTGGGGTTAGATTTAGTAGGGATATCTCAAAGAGAGTTTTTTTCCTCTTGAAATTGCCAACCAAGAGTTTCCATCCTTGAATGTAAATTTGAAATTTGAATTTGAAAATGATCATAAAGGATAATGGATGATTTGAAGTGAGCCTTGACTTGTCTTTTATGAGCACTTTACTTTTGGGCCCCTCTTTCATTTATGTTTTTATTTATTTTCTTTTTTCGCTCCAAGCATTTAGAATTACTTTTAAATTACATCCAAAAGCTCCTTTTGAAATATATTTTGAATTTATTTAAACATTACATAGGACCTACAATAATATTTAATTTGCCCATCTGAAAATAAAGTAATTGGGTCCATCTTAAAATATTATTATTTCTTTTAGTTCTAGAAAGGGGGCATGATAATTCATATTATTGTGAATAAACTAACTAATCATGCACACTTCTTTATTATTTCTCCTCAAATAGCCATTTTTTTTTTAAAGAAGTGATCAAGTTACATGGATTACATAAAAATATGAGTGATGAAAATAGTAGATCCCATAGTGCTTTTTGGTAGTTCAGTTGTTTCACTTGACAAGTACAAGATTTGTACTTTGTGCATTACAACATGATTCACTTGATAGGTACAAGATCTAAACTCTATGGTCATTATAGCATGATTCATAATGTTGACATAATGATACTTGAGCATCCAAATTTGTAGTTGTTTGAGGGAAAACAATTTTGGGAACAACAGACTCTAATGTCCCCTTTTCAAAAATAACAAGAATTAATTGAAAACCCATAGCCTATTTTATTTCTCATAGGCAAAGGAATGCAATAGAGGAAATAATAATAATAATTTAAGTAGGCTCAATCACTTTATTTTCAAAAGTGGCAAACTAAATATTATTTTAAGGCCTATGTAATCTTTCAAAAGTATTTTTCCACTTTATTCGTAATGTAATTTAAAAAGTGTTCTTATGCAATTTAAAAAGTATTGTTAAATACTTGAAGGGAAAAAGTGAATAAATAAAGGGCTCAAAGTGGGTGCCTATAAAGGAGAGGTCAAGCCTCACATCAAAGTATCCATTTTTGCCATTTTCACTTTTCCTTCCACATTGGAGTTTTGAAGCATTCAAGGACAAGAACCATTTTCATTTCCATATTTGGATTTGAGGACTAAAACTCTTTTATCCACTGGTGGTGATTTGATTTGGGATGCACAATTGCTCTGAATTGTCGAATATTGATTGAGGATTTGTAGTCATTTTCAATTGCTATAATGGCACCATAGTGTGAAAGGGTTAGATTTGTTGATTTTGAAGGGGTTTCAAACTATTGCTAATGTTTGTGGGATATTCCAATCATTGGATCAGCTATGATTCATGTTTCTAGCCATCATTTTGAGTGAGGTTTGTTGTTGTTATTGACATAGGGCTTGGATCTGCTATTGAGGTTTACAACCATTAATCAATATTTCTAGCCTTCATTATTGTTGCACCCAACATTTGATTGATGTTTCCAGCCTTAACAAGTGTTGCACCTGTTGGAAATATTGTCATTGATGTCAAACATGAAATGAAAAGATTATTAAAGAAAAAATGAAGGAAGATTTATAAGAAGCATAAAAAAAAGGAAACTAAGTGAAGGAAATCAGATCAAACATAAGCATAACAAGAGCATGGTTAAGTGCTGAAGTTATTGGTGTCAAAATAAAGAACAATTATGAAAAGGAAACTCAAATCCAACTAAGGTTAAGCAAAATCATAGACAAAGGAGATCTAAAGTCAAAAGCAGTGGTAAGCAGATTTAAAAGAACAATGTCTAGTCAGCGATATCTACATATGACTCCATTATATAATATTGGGAATGAAGCCATATCTGAAGAACATATTTGAGCGAACTATAAAGTATTTGACATACTCGATGGATGTTGAATTGGCAACTTATTTTTAGCATTCAAATCGAATATAATGATATAGCATCGAATGTTTTGTAATGCAGATCGATGACACTCAGAATACTGCCAGCGATATATAGAATTGGAATTGTTGACAAAGCCAAAATAAAATCAGAGATGTTAGTGGTTGCAATCAGATCGGCTAATATTGTTGAGTATTGTGGAGCATTGCTACAGCCAGAGTAATGCAATATCAAAAGATTTGAAAATTGAATGAATATCAGATACGGATTAAACTAAATGACGTAAGTAGATGTGGATCCCAGATATCGTAAGAATCTTGAAAGGTCGTGCTTTGAACCGAATGCAGATGCAGATCAAAGAGACGTGTACATCAAAATTTACTGAGTATGTGTAAGAACCCTTGTGGTTCTCAACCCCGAAACCCTAACTGAAGATATTGTTTTTGCAAGTTTTGTGTTCTTTTGTATTTTTTTGTGGTTTTTGATAAATAACAGAAAGCTGCGATTTTGCTAATAAATGCTTACAAATTCATAATAAATTCTAAAAGTCATGAAATGAGCTTGAAAGTGTTCAGAGAATATGGGCGCATCTATTTATTGACTTTTCAGAGCATTTACAAGGTAAAAAATTGAACAAGTGTATGGAATATTATTTTATTTCATAAAAACCTGGTTTCCTCTTGCAGGCGCCAAGAATGACAAAGAATATTGTACGGCTGAATGAAGAACTAATTCCCAAGCGCTGAAATCATAACTAGATCTCCTGGAACCAAGGCGCACAAGATCCAATCAACATAGACTGAAGAATGAAGGCGTATCTTCTGAAGAAAGGAAAGTACAGCCTGAAAAGTACAGATCTGTACGGCCTGAGCAGCAGCAATAAAAAATATAGTACGGACTCAATAAAGAATGCCAGATCTCTGTTAAAATCACTCTTTGATAGGTCGCCTTTATTAACTGATGAAGTTCTCTGAATATCCTTCCTGAAATCAACTCAATATGCTCAACTGCAACTTCTGAATGAAGTCACCAAGATGCAAGCTTCAACTGGTATTGCACAGTCTCAGTCTGCCAATTCCTGAAGAGGTATCGTTCTCCAGAAACGCATCGTCTGCTAAAAACCCTAGGTTTTGCAAACTCCAATGCTCAGAGCAAAAATAAGACAAAAGTTGAATAACATATCATAATCGTTCGATTTTGTCTTTCCTGTGATTATATACCTCCTTTGAGAAATTCGACCCAATAGCTCTTTTAATAATCATTTAATAAAATGATTAAATTCGTCTTTTAGACTTAGGAGAAATAATAATTAATTAAATGACGTCTCACTAATGAATAATAATTATTCATTATGTCAAATATATCACTTTATTATAAAGTATTAAAATACTTTATAATATATCATTTAATTATTAATATTTAAATATATTAATAAAGTGACTTTAATATAAAATCAAAATATTAAATATTCAATAATCATTAAATACTCCTTATTTCGCCATCTGATCACCAAAGCGAATAAGCTGAGAATTAGGCTACGAGCTGAATAGTGAACAGTGCCCAAAATAGCATTAGCGGCCTAACGTTCTAAAATAAGTTTCTAAAATCCACTATGGAAGAGATTAGAGGCTGACACGAAACAAGCATTTGCAATCACAGGCTACAAAAACCTTTGATAGCGCACCAGATGATCCTCTGCACACATGCAATGACCTACGAGGATCAAAATGATAGGCTAACCACATAACTAGCTGCGTTGACTAGGATGGGGACATCACAGTCCGCCCTCCCTGAAATTGCCTGTCCTCAAGCAATCTCAACTCTGGATGCTATAAAATCTCCTCTGACTCCCACGTAGCATCCTCAACTGGCAAATCTCTCCTTGATCGGATATTCCCTTATCCTGCCCGCCTCCCAAAGAAGGTGTCTCTCTCATCTCGAGGATGGCCTCAGGTACTAGTATCAGTTTCCCTTCGTCATCAAGGGGTGGCAAAACTGGAGAGGGTATCACATGCTGACCCAATGCCTTTTTCAGGCGAGAAACGTGAAACACATTATGGACCTTGCTATCAGCTGGCAAGTCCAACTCATAAGCAACCTCGCCCACTCGTCTGACAACACGAAATGGACCATAGTAGCGAGGCTTCAGCTTCTCAGCCCCACTCTTCCGCAGAGTAGACTGATGATACGGTTGCAACATGAGGTACACCATATCACCCACATCAAAAGTACGCTCAACCCTTTTCTGATCAGCATACTGCTTCTGCTGATTCTGTGCCCGCTGGATATTGTCTCGGAGAGACCTCAAAATGTCCTGCTGACTCTGTAACATATCCCCTGCACTCGGCACTCTGCTATTGCTCAATATCAAATCCAGAAGGTTGGGTGCCTCATACCCATACAAAGCCATAAAGGGTGTCATCTGTATCATCATGTGGTGAGTCGAGTTATAACAATACTCGCATAGATAGATCCTCTTACATGCTCTACGCTGTCCGACTATATAATTACCTTAAAATAACCTTCCACCCACTTATTGATGATCTGCATGCGCCCATACAGCATGTGCGGATGGTAGCTAGTACTTTCGGTGTATTTCGGTTCCACAACACGAACAACTCTGCGAAAAATTGCTCATGAGCCATTTGTCTCTCTATATTTGACTATAAATGGGGCAACCCTTCTGTAGGAATACCTCTCCCGAAAAATAACTCTGCGGTGCGTCTTTGTGAAAGTGGCTGGTAATCGGAAAGTAGTATTTAGTCTTCGTCAACCACTACGTGGAGTACGAAATCTTTACCTGGGCTTCCGGCAGGCGGTGATAAAGTCCATCGATAAACACCACTTCACATCGTTGTCGGAGTGGTGGAGCAATCCGGTGATGCGTGCTCACAGCATTCTGCTGGCAGCGAACACTCTCGGACCTCTTGTGACATGGTTTCAGCCCTTTCCAAGTAAACCGTTCCCGAATCATTTTATATGTCTTATAGTACCCGGGATGGCCCGCCATAGGAAGATCATGAAAGGCTCTAAAAACTGTAACCCTCACCTCTGAGTCAGGAATCAGAAAAATCCGCCCCTTGTAAATGATCAAGTCATCTACAACAGTATACCTGTCATCCTGCTCTGTCCTGTCAACAATGCTAGAAGCCCATGGGTTCTTAGCATTCTCAGCAATAATCCAATGCCTCCAATCCTCTGTGATCTGTGCCATGGCATTCAACTGAGGTCTACGAGACAAGGCGTCAGCTACAACATTCTGCTTCCCCTTAATGAAGGTAATATCAAAGTGATATGACTGTAGTTTACTGACCCATTTTTGCTGCCTCTCATTCAAGTCTCGCTGTGCAAGGCAGTGTTTCAGGCTGTTATGATCTGTGCAAACACTGAATTTGCTGCCTACTAGGTACTGCTTGAACTTAGCCAAAGCATGCATAATGGCTAACATCTCCTTGTCGTATATGCTGTAGAACCTGTCAGGACCCCTAAGCTTTTTGCTCTCGAAAGCTATAGGATGTCGCTCCTGCATCAAAACGGCACCAATGCCCTCTCCTGAAGCATCACAGAATAAATCAAATGACTTCGTAAAGTCAGGCAATGCTAGCACTGGACATGAAGTCATGATCACCTTAAACCTGTCAAAGCACTCCTGCGCCTGTGGTGACCAAGTAAAAGCCCCCTTCTTTGCCAAATCAGTAAGGGGTGCGGCGTGACATGAGAACCCGCTAACGAATCTCCGGTAGAAAGCACACAACCCTATGAAGCCTCTGAGTTGCGTAAGGTTCTCAGGTACCGGCCACTCAACTATAGCCCGGACCTTTTCAGGGTCCATACTCACTCCCTTGGCACTGATGATGTGCCCCAGATACAACAACTCCTCCATACCTAGCTCACACTTGGATTCCTTAGCATAGAAAGGCTCATCTACCAAGATACCCAAGACTACATCTAAGTGAGACAGGTGCTCCTCCCATGACCTGCTATAAACCAAAATGTCGTCGAAGAAGACTAACACAAATCTCCTCAACTGAGAACTGAACACCCTGTTCATCGTCGCCTGAAAGGTGGCAGGTGCATTGGTTAGACCGAACGACATAACCAAGAACTCGAAGTGACCACAATTACATCTGAAAGCGGTCTTCTCAATATCTTGCTCCCTCATCTGAATCTGGTGGTACCCTGATCTCAAATCAATCTTCATAAAGAAGACAGCTCCGTGCAACTCATCAATATGCTCATCAATGCGTGGTATCGGGTACCTGTTCTTAATCGTTCTCTTGTTTAGCTGCCTGTAGTCTATGCACATCCGAAGCGATCCATCCTTCTTCTTCACCAACACCACCGGTGAAGCAAAAGGTGACTTGCTAGGTCTGATATGCCCCATAGCTAACAACTCGTTGATGGTCTTCTCTATCTCATCCTTGAGTCGTTTCGGATGTCTGTAGGGAGTGATCATAACGGGCTTAGCGCCCTCCTCCAACTCAATGATATGCTCCGTGCCTCTGTCTGGAGGTCTACCAGGTGGAATGTCACTAAACACTTTGGAGTGTTTAGTCCTCAAGATCTGAATGTCAGGGTGGTACTCACCCTTCTGCTGCTCCTGCTGGGCTGGCATCAACATGCACTCTGCTGCCCAGTCAACCATATCATGACGAATGAGCCTCTCCATCCGCCTGAATGAAACCATCCTCAGATTACTGTCTCGAATTGCCTTGATGACATGAGGTCTCCCATCAACCTTGAACTTCATCTCCATGTCGCGCAGATTGAGTGTGAACTCACCCAAATCGTGCAACCATGCCATCCCTAATACCACATCAGTATCTCCCATGTTAACAACATAGAATTCAGTCTTGAATTCATAGTTGTTCAGTTGCATCAGAAGATCAGTAATCTTTCGGTCACATCTGAGAGTGTACCCATCAGCCACCTTGACTCGAATACCCTCAAATGCCTCTGTCTGAATGCCACGTCTCTCCACCAGTCGTGCATCAATGAAATTATGTGTAGCACCCGTATCCAGTAAGGTAATCACCTTCTGACCAGCTAGGAGCCCGCAAAGTCTAAACGACCCATCTCTCTGAAGGCTAGTCAAATGGGCTTCCTGTAGCTTCCTTCCACCTTTCGTTTTCACCCTCATTTTCGGACCTGTCATCATCTGAATGCTCGGAATCAGCTTGCTGGTCTAACAGATCAGATTGCTCTTCGCCCTCATAAAACCATTCCATCTGATTGTTTTTGACCTTAGGACGAAGTGGGCATATATGTTTTTCATCGTAGGGTGCCTTGCACCAGAAACACAACTTTTTCTTCCGCAATTCGTTCAGTGTTTCTCTGTCAAAGGGTGGTGCATTCTGTCTCTTAGGATCCGGTTGATCCTTCCTTCTGTCAAAGGGTTTATTTCTGTCAAAAGACCTATTAGGCCTCGTGTAGGGTGTCGAACCTGAATTGAACTTGCTGCGAGGTGCTGCAAGCTCCATGTTTCGCGCCTTCCTCATGGCCTCCTGAAGGGTAGGAGGGTCAAAAGCCTTTACCCAACCTCTCATAGGTTTTGTCAAACCCTCAACGAAGAGTATAATGAGTCTCCGTTCTGAAATACCAGTCACCATGACTGCCACTCTCTGAAACTCACCAATGTAAGAATCCAAACTACCTGTCTGCCTGAGCTGAGCTAGCTCTCTGAAATAGAGTTCCGGATCCTTCTTATCAAAGCGTTCTATGAGTCTGCTGGTGAACTCCTGGTAAGTATTGACTGCATGATGGCCAAGCGTATACATGCCGTGATGCCACCAATCATGCGCTATTCCATCAAGATGCAAGGTAGCAAACTTAATGGCCTCATCCTCCTGCATAGGCCTCAGTGATAAGTAGTTGTCCAATTTCTGGACCCAAGACCTCGCTGACGTCTTGTCAGACCCATCGAAGTATGGCAAAGTGATCTTGCTAACTGCATACTGCAAGTCCCTGTTCACCTGTGGCTGTGGCTGCTGATGCTGAGGGGGTCTACGGTCAAATCTGCCTCCTCCTCTAGGTTTATGAACATCCATAAACTCATGAAACGATAATGCCTGCCTGATCTCAGGTGCCAATGATAGGTACTCACCATGAAACCTCGTCACATCTGTTATTGACATGCCATTATGTGGCTGAAACTCCTGATGCTGCCCCTGCTGCTCTGCTCCCGGAGTCGGAGGTGGAGTCTCTCTAGGTAAGAATGTAGGCTGTCCTGGCCTACGCTCCTGATAGATCGGTGACGGCTGTCGTGGTACTGATGCTAAAGGCTGATCCACTGGTGTAGTCCCGCTCGTCTGTCCAATCTGTATATAATGAGGCTGTGTGGGCGTATACTGTCTGATAGTGCCCATCAACTGGGACATCATATCCATCATGTTATCATGCCTGCGTCTGAACTCCTCATCGGTAATGTCGCCCTCTGCATGTGCTTTTCCTATATCCCTAACTGTCTCTGTAGGAATCTCACCTACCGGCCATTAGGTTGCCAAACAATCGCTTACCACCGCTAGAGCCGGATCCGTGAATGCCTAAAACACTGACAATCGCCTCACCTTCGTGAATCTGGACCTATCCAATCCTCGTCTACTGCCTCTACACCTTCAATATAGTGAATAAGATTCTGCCATGAAAAGCAAACCAAAAAGCATTAATCAGATTCTCAAAAGCAATCAAAAAGCAATGATGGCAGGAAATCTGTGCTCGATACCATCAGAAGAACCCTGGTGGTTCTCAACCCCGAAACCCCAACTGTAAATTTTGTTTTTGCAAGTTTTTGTATTTTTTTGTGTTTTTGAGGTTTTTCAGACAAATAAGAGAGGCTGCAATTTTTCTAATAAATGCTTATAAATTCGTAATAAATTCTAGAACTATGAAATAAGCTTGAAAATGCTCAGAGAATATGGGCGCATCAATTTATTATCATTCCAGAGCTTTTACAATGCAAAAAGATTGAACAAATGTATATAAAATATGATTTTATTCAAAAACCTGATTTTCCTTGCCAGGCGCCAAAAATAACAGAGGAAGATTGTACGGCTGAATAAAGAACCAATCTCCAAGCTCGGAAACCAATGTTGGATCTCCAGAAAACCAAGACGCACTAGATCTGACTGAGAGAATCTGAAGACAGGAGGCGTAGTTCACTAAAGATGATGTACGGCCTGCAGGGTACAGAAATGTACGGCCTGGTTGCAGCAGCAAATAAGATAAGTACGGCCTCAAGTAATTAATGCCAGATCTCAGATAAATGAACCCTGGGAAAAGTCGCCCCTGTTTGCTGATAAATATACCCTGAAGGAACTTTCCTGAATCAATCAATTAATCCAACTGCAACTTCTGAATGAAGTCACCAAGATGCAAGCTTCAACTGGTATTGCACAGTCTCAGTATGCCAATTCCTAAAGAGGTATCGTTCTCCAGAAACGAATCGTCTGCTGAAACCCTAGGTTTTGCAAACTCCAATGCTCAGAGCAAAAATAAGACAAAAGTTGAATAACATATCATAATGGTTCGATTTTGTCTTTCCTGTGAATATATACCTCCTTTGAGAAATTCGACCCAATAGCTCCTTTTAATAATCATTTAATAAAATGATTAAATTCGCCTTTTAGACTTAGGAGAAATAATAATTAATTAAATGACGTCTCACTAATGAATAATAATTATTCATTATGTCAAATATATCAGTTTATTATAAAGTATTAAAAATACTTTATAATATATCATTTAATTATTAATATTTAAATATATTAATAAAGTGACTTTAATATAAAGTCAAAATATTAAATATTCAATAATCATTAAATACTCCTTATTTCTCCATCTGACCACCAAATTGAATAACTGGGTCGACTCTGAGCTGAATAGCTGAACCAGGTGCCCTGCCCAAAATAGCAGCTTCCGCCTGACCTAACTTTCTAAAAATAGAAAGTTTCTAAAAATCCACTATGGAAGATTCTGCGAAGGCCCAACCTGAAACAACTGCAATAATGGGCTACAAAACATTGAGTAACCGCCTTCGCATGATCCTCTACACACATCCGCCTCTATGAGGATCAAAATGATAAAGCAATCCACATAACCAACAAGGCCGACTAGGATGGGGACATCACATTTTCATGCCCCAAGAGATCATCAAGGTTGGGCTTGACAGTGACCATGCTTCTGAGGATGGTTCAGAATATCTTTGTATGCATGCTTAAGATGCATTGATCATGCTACTGTTTTGAGATCTCAAGTTGTTTTGCATCAAGGTATTGATAGAAGAAGTCCTCATTATGCTCAAAACTTGAGATACATCCTCAAATTCACACTGTATGCCATCCTCTAATTCCTTGGGTGCTGCAATAAAAGCTTGATCATTGTTAGAATACACAAACAAGGACTCTAGATCTGACCCAAACTCGTCTCCCTCCAAGTTCTCTTCGCTTCTGCATGCATACACTTGATTATTGGCATGTGAATGTTCTTCATTTACATCACTGCTGTCCTCTACAAAATTAGGCAATTTTTTTAAAAAATAGCCTCCTTGTGCTCTAAAGGATCACCAATGATCTCTTTCCATGCTAGGTCATCAGAATGAGATAGGGGGGTCATCCTCCATTGCGGCCACAAATTCTTCCATATCTTCATTATTTATGTGTTCTTCAATGCTTGACTTTTCTTTCACATGATACTTGTCTTTGCTTTCTCTTCGTGCCTGAAGATTTACACTTTGAAAAAGCTTCAGCTTCTTTTTACCTTGTCCATAAAAAGCATTAGAAAAGGATTTGAATGAGCTGAAAGACAAAGGATTCCATGTTGCAACTGATTTCACACTTTCTGCATGCACATGATACTCGCGATCAGCTGGAAAAATTACATGAACAAAAGCAACCTCTTGCGTACATTGTTGATTTTTGACATTCTTTTGCTCATTATGACTGTCCATTATGTTCATTTGACAAAAAACATGATCCTCAACACTTGCTTGCTCGGATTTGGGCTTGGGGAGCTCCGATATTGAAGAGGAACAAGAAATACATCTATCAAACACAGGGATTTGTATATGAGAAGATGGGTTTTTGTTAGGTAAATGACAATCAAAGTTGTTCTGGAAGGTATGGAAGCATAGAAGCCTGTTTAATTTGTTAAAAGGCTAATCTTTTAACTCCATGATCTCGTAGGATAGATGTTCTATCAAAACTTTTGCTTCATTCATCACATTAGGCTTGACCAACTCAATGGGGAGGGTGAGTAGTGAGCTGAAAGAACACTTTTGATTATTTTGGACGGCTTGAGAAGAGGTACTTTTTGGAAGAGACAAAGATTGCACAGATACTGGAGGTAATTTTCCAGCAGCTATTAGATTTTACTCAGCCTTGATAGCTATATCATATGATTCAGGAAGAGTTTGACCTCATAAAATCTGAATCATAACTGAAATTTCAGATTCTAAAGCTTTCAAGAAATATAAAAATGCAAAACCTGGAGGTGGCTAGACATTGACTGGGAATCTCTTCCAAACTTTGTCAAATAGTGAGTTATAGTTATGCATGCATTCTGTCTTTTTGATTGCCTTGAAATACCAAAGGAGAGAGCTAGTATCTTCATTCTCTCGAAGTTGATTGAAGAGGAGCTCACCAAGTTGATCCCAACTTGCAATTTAATTGGGATCCAAAGCTCTGAATCATTCACATCCTTTTCTTGAGATGAAGGAAGCAGTTGGAAAGCCACATTCTGAGCAGTAATGTTATGAATGTTGGACAATTCTGCAACTTCTTGAATGTGATATGAGAGAGAAACAAAACCATCTCCATAGAAGTGAGTTATTGCC
>VDFB02323919.1:0-42118 GCA_007258455.2 Sequoia sempervirens
TATATATATTAATAACATGGTAGAAAGGAATACTGGGAGATTTCAGATCATTCTAAAGCACTTTAACGTCAAGCCCCCTTTGAGTTGGCTGGCCTTTGTTCATTACTGGTAGATTCTTTGCATTGTATCTATTGGCTTTGATCGACCTTGTGAATTGATGTTAGGTTGCTGTTAGATTACAATCTTAATTTGTTCTTACCAATCATATGGACTCTAATCTGCATCAGTGAGTTGGGGCCCTTTAGACTATATCCCTATATAAGAAGACTCAAACTATAATCATAAAAATAACTACTTGTGGAAAAATTTTAAAATATGAAATGATTTTAAAATTACAAGTAGCCTAAAAGGACGTATGCAATATTCAGGAACTACAAATGAAAGCACTTTTGTAGTATTTATGAATTTAAGCAAGGCAGGGAATGGTTCTGCAGAAACATTCACACTCAGAACAGATGTTTTAAAAAATAAATGGTTTATATCTTTAAAACACATTCTTGATCGGATTATGAAATACAGTTTTTTGGTTTTGCTTTCATTTCTTCTTCTGATCAGATACAGCTTCCTATTGCAGATCACTTTCAAATCCTAAAAAATAACTCTCTTAATACAGTTTAAGATTAGTATTTGTCATATTCAAAAATATATATAAATAATATAAAAAGACGAGAAGAAAAAATATTAATATAATAAATAATGTAAGTAAATCGTACCGTATTTTAGCTCAGACGCCTGAAAATTGTGCAAAGGCAAACACCCACTAATTAGAAGTAAAACACGCGCATGCAATTTATGTAATTTGGAGCACAATGACACGTCATAACTTCCGTTTATTCTGCTTAGCTGCTCACTTTCACTTTAATTGGAATTCGGAATTCTCAGGCCTGTTTTGCTTTCTCTTTAGACTACTTTGATTAAAGATTATGCCAAAGTTACGGAGAACTGATAGACACTTCATTTTCTTTTAATGATTTGTCCACGGATTGATGGAAGAAACTTGCAAGCCGTACAACCTGTGATTCTTGTCCTTTATTCTGTCACGCGTGCAACCCGTGTATGCTCGCATTAGCCTATTGCGGAGAAAAGGGTTGGTATTCTTTCATCTTTAAGTACTACTAAGTGTGATTATGCCGACAACTGTAATTCTTCATCATTTTCATATCTTCTTTATCATCATTTAATGAAAAAGAAGATGCCAAATCATTATGCCGATAACTTAATTCTTCGTCATTTTCATTTTTCTTTATCATCATTTCATGAAAAAGAAGATGCCAAATCAATCTTACATAGGAAATAGTGTTGGTATAAAAAATCTTCAGATAGATTTTTTTATAATTTTTCCACAGCTCATGAAGAATAGTATGAAAGTTTTTGTTATTCAACTGTGAATGTTTATTTATATCGACATTTCAAATCACACTTAATGATCCATCATGAGAAAGAGGAGAATGGTTCAAAACGTTGATCTAAATAAGCATACACAGTTCAATACAAAAACTCTCATACTAGACTTTCTTTGAGAATTCGGTTCTCACTTTGCAATGGTAGAGTGGGCATAGTAAATTGTCTAAGATGTGCTTATTATCAAGTTAGATTTTTGTAAGGAATACTACTATATGTTAGATGACTTTTCATTCTTAGAATGTTACATTGGGTAAAATTTGATCTTACATTCTTTGGTCAAATTTAAATGTTGCTCATAGATGCTAGTGTAAGGTCGGCTATAGTTGGATCTCTGTTACCTAAATTATGCCTCTAAAACTGACCAAACAAGGTTTTCTCATTATTCCTTTTCTATTTGTGCTTGCAAACAACACTCTTGGATACATCTTTGAACTTTTACAATCTTGCAACCTCAAATCTCCATCTCACCCTCAACCCCCCCTCTCTCTCAATGCTCAGTTCCTAAACTCGCACTTTACTAGTGATGACAATGTTCATCCAAAATTTAGTGGATGAGGTGACTCACACATTGGATATATTGGGCCTCTTTTGTTTTATATCCTCCATGGATTCTTGCTAAATTAAAAGATGTTAATGTGGTTCCATCACTCAATTCCTTTGACATCCTATTCAATATTCATGATTTTCTGAAAGGGCGTGTGGATGTGGTTTCTCAATTTATATATTAAAAGAAAACTCATAAAATAGAATACTTGAATTTTATCTATGATTAAGCACATTTAAATGCCCAACAAAATTCTTATGGAAACCATGTGTAAATCTCATCATCTTAGCTTCCCTTATAAACTATTACAATCAATTGAATCAACTTATGAGGCTATTTAGATGATTCAAGTAGTGACAAAGGAGAAATGAGGTCACTAAATTAGGCAATCAAAATGTTAAGGGGAAGAAGCTAGCTTTTGAAGAAGAGGAAGGGTTGCTAGATGAACAGTATATCCCTATTTAGGAGGACGATGTATTGGATTTGAGCCAGAAAGAACAAGAAGTAGTGTTAGGGGAGGATCCTAAAGATCACTTGACAAGTTTGGAAGAGGTGGAGAAATAAGAACATGAAGAGGAAAAGGATTCTGAGGTGAATGAAATGTATACTATCTCAAAGGAGGTTGAGGAAGGCATGGACAAGGAACAAAAGGATGAGAATTTTAAGGCAATGGTCATCTTGGAGGATGAGGAGGAGCTATGGAGCAACACCCTATAGTATTACAAGAACTAGATTGATCCCCTACATGAGAAGGTCAACAGACTAGATAGTTCCTTTAGTAGCATGATTTCTATCATGTATGGCCTTATGAACAAAGCAATATTTGAAGTGGTATCTAGACTTTAAAAAGTCGAAAAAATGAAATACAAAAAGGGGGATAAACATGATGCTAACATTCCAAATGAGGACACTTGTGGAAAAGTTGAGGAGCCCCAAAGGAATGACGTAGAGTTGCTTAAAAAGGAAAGGAATAGCCAAAAGGAATAGTTTAGGTTTATTTGGTTATTTCTTTTTTGTTATGGGGCTTGTGTGCATGTCTATGTGAGGCTTGCAACATGAAACTTTGGTTTTAAGCTTATGACTATTTTCATTTAACTTGGTTATGTTTTTTGGTTGGAATGTTGCCCTTGCTTTTCTTTTGTCTTTTTGTTTGCAATTGGCACCCTTACCCTACTTTTTTAATCAAAAACTTATCAGGACCTTTAAGTGGGCTAAGTGGGGGAATAAAAGGGGTATGGCAACCACTTTATGGCTACATCATATTATTCAAACAAGAAATAAATGGGGCCTTCGAGTAATAGACCTTATCTAATAGGGTTATGTTTAATAGATAAATAAATAGTCACATCTTCAAATGGTATGGCACAACATAAACACCTAACTTAATTTTGTATCTATTTTGTTAATGTTGGTAACCATTAAACCATTAAACTAAAATGACAAGATTATTTTCATACCACTTTTAAAAACTCATGTCTTGGTCTTCTTTTTAATATCTTTTATAAGATGTGACAATATACATATCATAATAGTTTACTTGGTTTAATCAAATATCAATCCATTATCTAAGCTTTTCCACCACCTCCATCTATTGAAATAATCTAATCTAACATGATCGCAATTTTTTTGGTATTAGTAGAAAAATTAAAAGCATGCATTTATATAACACATGAATTTAAGTATTTTGATGATAGGTGGGATCATTGTAGACTCAAATGGAAAACACAATACTAATTAAATTGTTTAATCCATCATAGCTATTATTACAAGAAATCCATAGAATTCAATATATGGCTCCTTGTCCCTTTACCATCTTTCTCTGCATGGTATATCATAGTAGTCTTACGAATGAATTTAGGATGGTATACTAGTTATAGCATCATATTTATTTCCCTCAAAACTAGTTGTAGATTTATCCTTCCATATATTTCCCTTTACGATCCTCTTAACTCCAAATGGATGTGCAAGTTTTATAGGTCTACTTGGAATAAGCTAAATTTGCATATTTGGAAATTCAAAGGTAATGTTTAATTAATACTCATCACTTATGAATCACTTCATGATAGAGTGTCAACTTATACTAGTTTTAAAATCATCTACCCACCACCAAGCTCCTTGTTTTTGAATTCACCTAAACATATTATGAATTTGTTCTAGTTTTTCTCGCTTTCCCACAAATTTTGGTATTATCTTTGTGTTTCTTGCTTCTTTTTTCCCATAAATGGTCATGGAAATCTACTTTTTTAAGTTCATATTACATCCCAATGTAGAAAATCCTCAAAACCTGCACCTTGATAGACTTGCCCTCTATAATAGAGAGGAAAAACACATAATTGAACAAAAACAAAAAATAAAAGTGCTAGAGTTTCTTACTCATTTAAAATTTCTCTATTTCTATTATTAAAAACAAGATTACAATCTCTAAAGAAAGCTACCCTCTACGATTCCATCTCTCTCCAATTTATTTATCAACAAACACCTAAACCAACTCATAAATTGAAAAATCAACTCCTAAATTGACTCCAAAAACTATTATAAAACAACACTCTAAATTAGAAATGTTAACTCCTAAATTAACTCCTTCAATGACTGCTAAGAGAACAGTAGATCATTAGCTCATCAGTTAATTGCAAATCAATAGCCAATTAGGGAACTATTGCATCATCCTCCCCATCCTTTAGAATTTTTTAACCTCCTAGTTCATAGTTGCATAATGGATTTGTCTTGTTATACTTAAGCAAATGAGTCTCCATGATCCAAGTCTTATATGAAACTAGGATACCTTTCCACTTAACAAAGTGCAATTTGTATGCCCTAGACCATGTAGCAAGCAATTTAGTATCCAACACTTGTTTAATCTACTATTTTTTCTTCATCGGTATGTGCTTGGTCTAGTCACTACTTCCTTGCCACATTCTTCTATATTTATTTGATCATCATTTTTCCTTGTGGAGTATGAGTGAAGGTTTGCAACATTAAAAATAGGAGTAATGTCTAAATCTTCGAGAAAATAAAGCACATAAGCATTACCATTTATCACCATCTAAATTTTTCATGGACCAATTTTCCTAATTTTCAGTTTGATATAGGTACCTCGAGGATACCTGTCTTTTCATAATTGTGCCATGACCATTTCCCCTCCTTGGAAGATTTGTTTTCTCTTATGTATATCAATAGCATTTGTATAGTGTTCATTCATGGTTTGTAGATTGTGCCTAACCTGTTGATGTATCTCTTGAATGTTTTCTACAAAATTTGTAGCATCTTGGTTGATTTGTGGGTTAATAGGAAAATCCATTAAATCCATATTTTTTTTAGGATTTGACCCATACACAATTTGAAAAGTAGACTTACTAGTAGATTTATTTATGTTGGAGTTATAGGTGAATTCAACTTGAGATAGAACTAAATCCTATTATCTTGGGTTGTTACCAATCAAGCACCTCAATAGATTTCCTAGGCTCCTATTTTCTACCTTTTCTTGACCATTGGTTTGGGGGTGGTACACTAAACTATATTGCAATATGTTGTCCAACTTTTTCCACTAGGTTCTCCACAATTCGCTTAAGAACATTGTGTCCCTATCATTGGCTATGTTTTTTTGGAATACCATATAACCATGCACTCTTTCCTTGAAGAACAAGTGTGATATTTTTCTTACATCATTGGTCATCTTACAAGGAATGAAGTGGGCCATTTTAGAAAAATGATCAACCACTACAAACACTAAATCAATTCCTCTCTAGGTTTGTGTTGATGCCAAGATAAATTCCATGGAAATGTTAGTTTGTGGTTCCATTGGCATAGGTAGAGGCATATAGAGGCCTACATCTTCTTATCCCCCTTTTGTAATTTGGAACACCGTACAAGTAGCAACAAACCTATTCACATCTCTTCGCATATTAGGAAAAAAGGATTTCTCATGCACAAGTCTTATCCCATCCAAAGAGTCCACTTGTGCCACTTGAGTGCATCTCCCTTATTATTTTTTCTCTCCTTGATCCAAAGGGAATACAAAGTTGAGGTGCCTTAAACAAAAACCCATTTGCTAGAAAATAGTCCTCCCAAGAATGCATACTTTTCTGGTCTTAGCTACTTAGGAGTACAAATTATTTTCAAAAATATGGATCTACTACATATTCATATTTCATTTCATCAAATCCAACAAGTGAATTTATCATTACAAACAAAAAATGATGCCTTCTACTTAGATCGCCAGCCACCACATTAGATTTACCACTCCTGTGCTATACAACAAATGTATAAGCCAACAATTTAAATGAAGCCCACTTTTCATGTTTGTGGGATAATTTGCCTTGAGAATTCATTGTCAATCATCAAAAATAATTCCCTATGTAGAAGATAATTCCTCCTATATTTTGAAGTTTGTACAATAGTATATAATTCCTTCTCATAATTAGTATACTTCTTTTCAGTGACAAGTTTACCTCCTTGGCTCAACATTCTACCAATAGCTACTCATGAAGCATCAGACTCAACTATAAATTTTTTCTCAAAATTTGGTATAGCAATAATTGGAGCCTTAGTTATCTTTCTTTTGAGGTGTTCAAAACTCAAGGAAATTTCCTTGGTCCAAGTAAAGGCCTTTCCTTGAGTGTGCAATCTATCATAGGTGCATTTATTCCACTAAAATTCCTAATGAACCTCTTATAAAAATTCACCATCCCATGGAATCTTCTCACCTCTATGATATTTTGAGAAATAGGCCATTCAAAAATGGCCTTCACCTTTTCAGGATCCATGCTCAACCCATCAACTAAAACAACACCACCCAAGAAGACCAACTCATTCTTACAAAATTTACTTTAGGTTGATAAACAACCTTTCTTCTCTAAGTATATCAAGAACCACCCTCGAATATTTTATATGTTCCTCCATATTTTTCATAAAATTTTAGATATCATTAAAATAAACTATGACAAATTTTCCAATGTGTAGTCTAAATACCTGATTCATAATCAACATGAAGGAAAATGGGGCATTTGCAAAACTAAATGGCGTTATTACCCACTCGTACAACCCATCCATTTTTTTAAGGCATTCTTCCACTCATCTCCTTTGTGAATCCAAATCTAATGGTATCTACTTCTGAGATCACTATTGGAGAAGATTTTAGCACCTACTAGGAAATCTAATAAGTGGGTATGTGCAGGATCATCATGGAAAAAATAGGCCCTTAAGTGGCAAAAAATTCAAAAAAATCAGTGTTAGGAAACTTGACGTAAAAATTTGAATAAATTATCTATATTATTTCAAAAATATGTAAGAATAGAATCTATAAATAAATGTGTTTCTAGACTACTAGGTTTGTTTAAAAAATCATTTGGTGAAAATTTGAAATTTCAAAGCACTTAAATTTAGGAAAAATAAGAAGTAGGTGTTTGTCCTGACCACCCTAACCACAATAAAATGATAATATTTTTAATAATATTTTAGATATAAGTATATGATTCATGCCCGATGTGATGCATATTTTTTGTAATTTTTTCCAAGTAAATAATTAATTATGAATTTTTATTACAACTTTTAAAAAATATAATAACTTTGTTCGACCACCTTAACTTGGTCAAAACTTCATGAAATTCAATTTTTATTTTTTAATCCTATAGTATGTGAAGCATAGAATGTGATGCATGTTTTGGATTTAAAAAATGTGATACCATTTGAAAGTTGTAGATGTTTTTCAATCAGCCTATCATTCAGGATTTTAGTCATAATTTGAATAGAAAATGAATAATAATTACTTATTAAATTCAAAATAAAGCATAATTTATATCAGTGGAAAGTTGAGAATCTCCTTTAAAAACCCTTTTTGTTTCATCAATTTTGGGTAAAAAAATAGTCGTCAGCCACATACCCATCATATTGCCACTTTTTGGCCCATCATGATCTTGCACATACCTAAGTCGTCTATTCTAGGAATTGGATATTGGTACTTCACAATTATTGTTTAATGGCTCTAGAATCCATACATAATATCCATTCCCCTCCTTTCTTGGGCTAGAGTAGAGCAGGTGTGGTAGATGGGCTCATGCTCTCCTTTATAAAACCCTTCTCTAATAATTCATCAATTTATAAGCAGACTAATTTGGAAGTCTAGCACTAGGAATAAGATCAATTTGATGGGTGATGCACGTAGAAAGAGGCAAGCCAACTGGTAGATTGACTAGCATCAAGTCAAAATATTGGCTTAATATTTTTTGCAATTTTACTAGGATGGTTTATTTTATCAAATTTCTCTTTCCCTCTATGGTATAATAGATAGAAAATATCATTCTTAAACTCCCTGAGAAAATCCTTCCAAATCATTATCAATAATGATAGTGGTACCATTCTAGTTGATTCTTCTTCTTTGAAAGGCTTCAAAATATGGATTTGACCCCCATGCTATATCTCATAAGTATTTTCCCTACCATAGTGAACTACATGCCTATCATACTGCTAGGGTATTCCCAATAATAAATGGTAAGCATCCTACAGGTGAAACATAACACAATACTTTATCTTCATAAGGTCCAATATTAAAGGTGACAAAACAAGATTTATTAACCAACACACTTTGATCTTTCTTCAACCAAGAGATCTTATATGGTTCAAATTTTTGAGTACAAGAAAGGTTTAACTTTTACAACATTTTTGTAGACATCCAAAATTGACCACTCCCATATGGTCAAATCCATCTCTTTTATTCATCTATTTCATCAATATTAATTAAATGACTTATTTAATTAATATTTCTCCTTCCTCAAAGGTTTCTAATGTATTTAATTTAACAATTAAATACTTTACCTATCATTGTTTCCTCTCTAAATTAAATAATTATATCAATTTATTTAATTTAGTCATTTAACCTTTTTGAATTTAAATCAATATTAAATTCCCTCTTTTCTCTCTCCTTGTCACATCCTCCATAATCATCTTCTAATTTGGATTAGTTTAATTAATCCATGATTAGGACTTGCACACCCTTAATCAGGATTAATGCCACATCCTCCATATTTTTCTAGTTGCCTCTAATCCTTTATTAGTCTTTTTAATACTTATTTGCACAACCGTAATCTTATAATATTTCCATTTTTGGTATGTCCTCTAAGTCAAACTTTCATAAGTATTTTCTTCATTTGGTTCTGACCTCTTCCCCATGTGAATTAAAAATTCACATTTATTCATTCAAGGTACCCTCTTCCCCATGAAGGTTGTAGGGAAATTCTAAATCTTCTAATAAGTCACATCACTCACATGGGACAAGGAATTCCTTTATGAGGACCTTGTCTTACCCTCAAGGTACTTCCAATCATGTTAATATAAAATTCACATTTATTTCTCCAACCACTTTTCTCTTCATAATGATGACTGGTGAGGAATTCTAAAATTCCTCACTCGTCACCATCCTTCCACATGGGGACAAAAACTTCCGTTTTGAGGAAATATTCCCCTAATCCCAAGGTACTTGCAAGTACCTCCACCTCACATTTCCTTTCACCCCTCCCTTTCCACATGGCAAGATGTGAGGGCTTGTGAGTCCTCAACTCACCATAGCCCTTCATCTTTCCCATGTTGGCTAAATCCTAGACATTCAAATCTCTAGAGATCTTTCCCCTAAAATAGAGGATTTGGCCTCATTTTTCACTCATCACATTCATGCCTTCAAACAATTCAACTCCCAGGAACTTACATTCTTAGCCACCATTGGTGTATTCTTCAAGCTTCCATTGCATTCATTTCATAAATCTATCAAAACACCCAAATC
Source organism: Sequoia sempervirens (assembly GCA_007258455.2). Classification (NCBI taxonomy): domain Eukaryota; kingdom Viridiplantae; phylum Streptophyta; class Pinopsida; order Cupressales; family Cupressaceae; genus Sequoia; species Sequoia sempervirens. Next base: position 9,720 of record VDFB02323919.1, read on the forward strand.
CATTATTGCATCCTCCATACAATCTAGAGAATTTTGCATATCATTTAGCAATCTTACCAATGAGGAGCACACATCTAATCTACATCAAAGGGCTAACCAAAAGGATCACTTGGACAAGGTATATCTCTTTCTTTAATCTTTATTTTGTTCAAGTTAAACTAGGTGTATCTTGAGGAGGTGTTGTGTGTGTTTCTCCTTTGCATTTCTTTTTGTTTTGCACCTTTTAGGGTAGGAAATCACACTGCACACATTTTTGGCTTGCTTAGTGGGAATATGAAATGCACATAGCTTTGAACATGTCAAATATTCCACCCTCACCACACACATATGACCAACCTTCTCATTCAAAACCAATGGAAGAAAAGAATATTGTCACTTTGAGTTCCAAAAACATGGGGTCCAATACCTTTTTGCTCTCCTATGTTAAGAAAAGACACACCAAAAGATGACATTAGCCAATGGGTATATCGTGAGGAACCTGAACCCTCCCCCCTTGAAAGAATATTTCCAAGAGGTCTATCCTTGGCCTTCTAAGTTTGCAGAGAAACACAATTGCTGGGGGGAGGCCTTGGTGTAGAAGAACAAGGATGATGAAAATTGATCTAGACACCTTTGTGCAACCAAGAAACTTAGGGTTGGGCTATAACACCAAGAAAAAGGGTCCTATGGCATCATCTAGTGCTTCTAACAATGTCAGTGAGAGCAATAGTCTCCTTGAAGACATACCAAAGGAGGAATCCATCAAACATGCATATGATGATGTAGATCACATTGAACTTTCTTCCATGTTTGAATTATTATCCATTTGCACCATTAGCCTATCCCTTAAACATCTTGAACTCATAGAATGGGACCTACATGGTAGCACACCTATCGACACCTTTCCCTCAGTGGATTAGTACATACATCTTATGGGATTGGGGGAAGATGAACACCCTAACCACAAAAGTATAAAGAATACAAATAAAAAAGGGTCACCTAGAGAAAACCTCCTCGAGGTGCTTCTTAACCTAGAGAAAGTAAAAACATAGGGTGTATTTGATAGAAAAAACCTCGATGAGGTGCTAGAAGATGGGGATGTTCATCTTCCCCTTGTAGGAACTTAGCTATCTAGAAGATCATCCATCCTAATCAAGGAAACAAAAGTAATAAATTTAGGAACTAAAGAAGATCCCAAAATCACATATGTAGCCAAAGCACTATCAGGGATGAATATTCTAGCATCAGCAAGCTTCTCAAAGAAAGCATCATCATTTTTGCATGGACATATTTAGACATACTAGGTCTTGATCCCTCTTTAGTAGTACATCATCTAGGCATACATCTTGATGCCAAACCCATCAAGCAAAATCTCCATAAAATGCACCCTCAACTGGCTCTACTATTCAAGAAAGAGTTGGAGAAGCTATTAGAAGCAAGATTCATTAGACCCATTGACTATTCTGACTAGATTCTCCAACATAGTGCCAGTCACCAAACCAAATGGGGATATCAAGATCTAAACATATTTTTGGGACCTCAACAAAGGTTGTCGCAAAGATGATTTCCATTTGTCAAACATTGACATGTTAGTAGACTTAATTGTAGGGAACGAGATGCTTTCCCTCATGGATGGCTTCTCTAGGTATAAACAGATCATAATTACACTTGAAGAATAAAAAAACTTTCACCACACCATGGGGCACCTTCTATTATAGTGTTATGCCCTTTGGGCTTAAAAATGTGGGTGCAACCTACCAACAAGCTATTATTGTCATCTTCCATGATCTCATTCACATCATAATGGAAAATTATGTTGATGATCTATTAGGGAAATCAAGAACAAGGGAAGAGCACTTGAAAATCCTTAAGAAGATCTTTGAGCATCTAGAGCATTATAAACTACAACTAAATCTGAAGAAGCATGTCTTTGGAGTCACATCAAGAAAACTATTGGGTTTCATTGTATCCAAAAGAGGCATAGAGGTTGATCTAGCAAAAGTTAAGGAAATCATGGATATTCCTTTGCCGCATAACCTCAAACAATTAACGAACCTTCAAGGAAAGTTGCAATCCATCTGGCAGTTCATAGCTCAATTAGTTAAAAAATTCTAGTCATTCACTCATCTCTTCAAGAAGGATACTACCTTCAAGTGGAATCAATAGTGTCAACTCAGCTTTGACAAGATCAAAGTATATTTGGCTCACCTGCCCATCCTTATACCACCAATTCTACGTAAACCACTCCTGTTGTATATTTTTGCTTCTTTAGCGGCATTGTGGGCATTACTGGCATAACATGATGAGTCATCAAAGGATAGAGCAATATACTACATCAGTTGGATCATAGTGGGCTATGAACTGAATTATTCACCAATGGAAAAATCTTCCCTAGCTGTGGTCTTCAGTTCACAAAAACTCTGACACTAAATGCTCACGCACCTAGTGAAGCTCATCTCCAAGGTCAATCCACTCAAATATTTGTTATCCAGGACAACCTTGACTAGTCACATGGTTAAGTGGGTCATGTTATTAAGCAAGTTTGATATAGAATATGTGGATCAAAAATCTATTAAAGGACAAGTGATAGTTGATCAACTAGCAGATGCTCCCCTAGTAGATGCCTATCCTCTCATAATAGAATTTATTGATGAAGAGGTCTTTATAGTAACAAAATTGGCCACATGGACATGCTATTTTGATGGGTCATACACACATAATGGATCGAGGGCAGGAATCTTGCTCCTCACCCCCCAAGGTGATTATATACCAAAGACATTCAGGTTGGATTTCCCATGCACAAACAACATTACTGAATATGAAGCTCTTCTTACTAGCCTTTGAATCACAATTCAATAGAATATCACTCACTTGAGTCTTTGGTGATTCCCAATTAATCATCAAATAGGTCAACAATGAGTTTCCAACAAAATATGATAAGATGTTTCCTTATAAATGCATGGTAGATGACATCAAAAAGTATCACTTCCATCTAGTTTAATCAGATTCTAAGAATGCAAAACAAGGTAGTGGATGCGATGGCTACCATTGGTTTCTTAATTGACATGCCTAAGAATTGAACAAAATGTGAGTTCCTTGTTGAAAAACTCTTAATCCCAGCCTATGATATCCCCAAAAGTGAGATGGTGTGCAACATTGTAGGTCCTACGTCATCGTGGTACCATGATATCTACACCTACCTTCATGATAATATCTTACCTCCCTCACATGCAACCAAAGAAAATATTTCTTCCAATGTGCATTTCATTATACCATTGTAGGTTATCATCATGGGTATGATGGAACCCTCCCTAGGTTTCTAAATGAGACCGAAGCCCACACTGCATTAATGAAAGTACATAGTGGTGTTTTTGGGGTCCATTCAAATTGTATGGAACTAGCTAAGAAATTTCTTAGAGTAGGATTCTATTTGCCTAAATTGGAACATGATTTTTATGATTTTGTAAAGAAGTGCCTACCCTATCAACAACATGCAGATTTGATACATGCTCCTGCATAGGATCTCTAGCCTCTTATAGCACCATGTCCCTTCTCTAAGTGGGGTTTCAACCTAATTGGAAAAATATATCCCCCATACTCTGATGGACATACCTTTATCATCACCGCAACTGAGTACTTCACCAAGTGGGTGGAAGCAATGCCACTCTCACAAATTATAGGTACTTAGATTTCCAAATTTATCCATTTCATTATTCTCTACAGATATGGAATTCCATCCACCATCATTTTTTATAACGAAAAACCATTAAAGAACCAATCCATGAAACACCTTTGTGACACCTTCCACATCCAACATCATTGGTCCACACCATATTACCCTCAAACTAATGGACAAGCAGAGGCCACCAAAAAAACCCTAATCAGTGTCCTTAAAAAGGCGGTCAGTAATACTAGTCAAGATTGGCACCTTCACATTCATCTTGCCCTTTGGGCATACCACACTTCCATCTGCACACCTACTAGTGCCACTCTGTATTCTCTAGTTTATGGTGTTGATGCCATCTTGCCGATTGAGGTAGAAATTTGACCATTGAGAATCTCCCTAAAGAATCTGATCACAGATAAAAATGATCACGTCACAAGACTCAGCCAACTGGAACTCCTAGATGAAAGAAAAATCAAAGAGTAGGACTATCTTCAATCATATCAGAATCATCTAAAGATAAGCTACAAAAAGAAGGTTCATCCTTTCCAGCTTAGCATTGGTGATTTAGTCCTTAAAGAGAATCAACATACTCAATAGGACTGAGATAAGACGGGAAAATTTCAAGCAAATTGGCTTGGTCCCTACATCATCATAGAAAAATATGTATCATGGGTATACAAACTTTCCACACTTGAAGGAGAGCCCCTAGAGGAGTCCATTAACATCATGCACCTAAAAATATTTTACACTTAAGCTAGCTGGGGTATCCTATTGTGCAAAATCCAAAAATTACCAAAAAAAGTAAAAAATGGTCAAAAAGTACAAAAAAAATTTAAAAAATAAATTCATAAAATAGTAAAGAGAAATAATTCATCCTATGGTGAAAACCACCCCTGGTGGTACCTTAAATAAGTACGTTTAGTGAAAACCCAGCCACGGGAATCATTCATACAAGGCTTAAAATCATTATCTAACTTGTGTGCTAGTTACTTTGTGCTTCCACCCATCCTAATCTCATATCCTATCATCCAATTGATCCTATCCTTCCATCTCCATCCACCATCTGGTCACTTGTTATGTTTTGTTTGAGCATTGGATGAGCTTCATCTACTATCCATCATCCTAAGCTTATAACCTAATCTAAGCTTGTATCATTAGTCTTGTCATCCTATTAGTCCTTCACTTCCATCTAGGTTCCTTCATCATGTTATTCTTCATTTAGATCCCATCCTATCATGTCGGTCTTTTGTCTTTCTCAAACTATGTTTCCCCTGCAATTTCACATAGGCAAGGTCAATCATTTGATCCACCCCCTAGGCTTTGCTTTTCTTTAGTCCAGTCATTGTTTTCCATCGCTCATCCCAATTGTCCTCTTTCCATTTTTATCCATGGTCTTTTCTTGAACTATGATGGCTCTACACTTTCACATAGGAAAGGCCAATCTTTGATTGGCCCTTGAGCCCCTAGGTCATTAGGGTGTCAGTCTTGTGTCTTGAGTCTCACATCTTGTGTCGTATTGTCAAGTATGTCTTTATCTAGCTAGTTCTTCATAAATGAGTTCCACTGATATCATGAGATTCAATTGGTTTTGGAGTCCCCTACTTCATATCAATCTTTTAGTTTAGTATCCATCTTTGGTCTCAATAGGATACATCCTTCCTAATAGACCTCATCAATCCTATCCATCCTCTCAATCCTATGGAAAAGGACATTTTAAAATTGATTGTAATATTTTGATACTTTTGGATTTTATTTATCATCTGAGCTCCCTATCACAACTTGTTAAGGTCGCAACAATATATCATGTTATGGTGTGCTTTGATCGATTAACATATGGGCATATCTTGATCATTTTTCTTTGTTGTCTTCTTGGTTGTCCCACATAGTATCCACCAAGATCCCTAAGGTCTTATGTTATGTTGGGGCATTATTTTGTGCTCGTGGTTATCCCAATGCCTGGCTTGACCAAGGTCTACACAACTTTGAGGTGTTGGGATAGCCTTCTAGTTTATTATGTTTGTTTTCTGCATTAGACACTACTTTGCCTTGGTTTACATACCCTAATACCTGGTGTATTTTGCTATACCAAAAACTAGTTCTCTGAAAATGGAAAATTGCATTAGGATTGCATTTCATGATCAATTCTATTGTTTGCATTCATACTTGACCTATGACCTACGATTTTGGTTGTGCCAACATTCATCCCTCCATCTCTTGTTCTTCTTAGGATACCTACAGTTATTGATAGGTGCAGTTTCACACCCATCTTCCCTTAATTTTGTAATGATTATAGGGAAAGTACTTGCCATTAAACCAACAATATGCCTACCATCATCTGTCATTACTATGCAAGTCCTTATTTACACTTATGTTCATGTCACATTTCATTTCATGTTAGGCCATTGCACTCACATATCACACACCTTTATTTTGTATAAGCTAAAGCAAGCATGATCACAAATAAAGGCGACCTACCGCCCATGTCCTCATTTCATTTCATTCATCTATTAGTGTTTAATTACATCTCATCCCACATTATAGGTTTGTTACATTTATTACCATGTGCATTATCATATCATAATTATTTTAAGTTGTTTAGATTATTTATATTTGGTTATTCTAAGCATCTTAGATTCATTTTATTATCCATTCATTTTCATATTAGTCTATATCATTAACACATTACCTACATTGCCACCTACATCACATATTGTTAGATCCATATTCATAGCATATAAAGTTATCAATCATCCATCACATCCTACATCATAAACATTAACCATCATACCTATCATCCATATAAGATAAACATACATCATCACAAACACATACATACATCATAATATGATGATTGTACATAATCAAATCATAAACATACACATATGCATAAATAAATCATTCATCACATGCACATAACATAGTGTCAATAAGGGTTGTCACATATCATATAAAAATACAAATATGTACATTTTCCATCACATGGTCCATAATAATGTCCATCATATAATCAAAATACATGTCCATCATATACATCTGTAATCATCAAATAAAGTACAAATATATGGCTCTAAATCAACTCATATCTCTACTACTCTATAATGTACATCCATCCTACACCTATCAAAAAAAGGTATCTTGTAACCTATCCTATGTCCTCTATACTATGAGCTTCCCACATCTAACCTTTGTGGTGAGTCTAGTGCTCCCCCTCTACATGGAGGGGTCTCTCTATAGCTACTGTATCCATGGGTATGTGTCCTTGCTGACTGGGATGGTGTTGGCATTTGTGGCCTCACTCGAATGTAGGTAGGTATCCACTATGTCTAATCTAGCACTACTATAAAGTTGGCCACCATATAGTAGATGGCCTCTCACATGAACTCATCCCTCTCAGTTGCCTAATATCTGGCTGAGTCCCACTCCACCGTTTACCTATCCTAAAATCCACATATGGATCTCCTCTCCTATGCCCATGTGTCCTATGCCAACTACAGTTGACCAATCTTTTCTCCCATCCACGACACCTACTATATAGCCTTGTCCCTCTCATCCCACATAGCATATACCTATGCCTGCAATATCTTCACCTCTACCCCTGTCTCGCCACCTTCGCCTTGCGCTACCTATGCCTATGCTTGCACTGCATCTCTCTTTCTCTCTCCACAACCTATACCTATTCCATTTTCGCATCCCTCTCACCCTGTAAGGTTTGTACCTATGTCTATGCTGCATCCCTCTCTATCTACAAGGTCTGTACATAGGCCCTCATATCCTCATCTCTCTCCTACATCAACCCCATGTCCCCCACTATTTGATCTACTACCTCAACTCTATTATGGAGCTCATCTCTCTCCTGTCTCATCTCAGTCCTATCTCTCAGTAGCCCCTCCACTTGTTTCCTCAAATCATCTAGTTCCTTCTCTATCTCTACCAAGGTCTTCACCAATACCAGGTCTATCACTCCTCTGAGCTCTCATTGTCCCCGTGCTTGTAGTATAGTCACCATGGTCTCTAGCTTGTATCGCTCCCATCTCATAGCCACCCCCTCCTCATGCTCTCTAGACACCTCTCCCTCTAGGCGAGTAACCCCTACTTGTAACTGGATCACCTTGGCCTACAAGCTATCCCTCTCTACCTGTATCTCCTCCATGCACTATGATGCCTTGTCTACTAGGATCATGTAGCCCCTTTGTCCCTCTACCTACACCCTGGCTACCTTTTCTCATAGCATGCTCACCTTATCCTCCAGTCTACACCTCACAACCTCTGCATCCATCAGTCTTTGCTCAACAATATGTAATCTCACCATAGCCCCTCTCAACAATATAGCCAGATCCTTTGGTATGGGTGGTACCATTGCCAATGAGGCAATATCATGAATGTTTACATCCATTGCCCCAACCTCTACTTCATCTCTCCCATCCATCACCTCTTATTTTTCCTCATCTCTCTCCTCCTCTGCCTCGACCTCCTCTTGGGCTCTCCTCCATTGTCCTCCTCCTCACCCTCCTATGCTAACCCCCTGCCTCAACCTCCCCTTGTCCTCTCCCCTATTGACCTACTACCTCAACCTCCCTCTATCCTCTCCCCTGATCTCACCCCCTGCCTCAGCCACCTCCTACACTCTCCTCTATTATCCTTGCCTCCTCCTCCTCCTCTAATATACTAGTCTCAGCTCATCCTTTGGCCCAAACCCTAGTGCCTCTATAATCATCTCCACTGGCCTAATCCATGCAAGTCAGTGATGAACATACCTTGTAGAGAATCTGAATCTCACTCCTACATCTGCTCTCCCTCTGCTCTTACTAGATAGGGTACCTCCTGTAGCTCCTCCCAATGTTGCCTCACAAACTCAGCTATAATCTACTTCCCCCATGGTCACCATCTTGAGATTCATCTAAATATCTCTCATCCATGAGGAATGAGCTACTAGAGCCCAAACTATCTTAGCACCCAATCTAGCCTATATGCCTCCACTATATAGGGCTCTCTCCCAACTATATAGAATTTGAAGTAGAAATACCCTCTATGACTCTCCTCATCTCTCCTCCATCTGGAGAACCACCATGTCATGTACAACCTCCACACTATCTAATCCTCCTAAAGATCATCCAACGTCCTCCTCCATCCATCCAAATCACTAAAGCCCTAATAATGCCATACCTTGCCATTATCTGTCCCATACTAGTATGAAACTGGTAGTGTCAAATCCTACACCCATCCTACAACCACTCTTGGCCTAGCCACACTAATGTGCTCCCAAGCCCATATCTGTAACATCACCGATGTAATGTTGAGAGCCTCTCGATAGCACACAATGTGCATATCCCTATAGAGTTGAGCCAACACATATGGATCCCATGTGAACTCCCCCTCTCTCTACTCTAGGATGTGTCAAATAACCTCCATGTAACTAAGACTACAAAAGTGCCCACTTATGTCTAGTATCAACAGTCTGCTAATCAATCTACACAGGTATAGTGGTAGCTGTGGTACCCCCAATCCCAAGCATCTATCCACATCCAACCCCTTCTTCTACACTGGTAAGTTGTCTCACCCGAAAAGGACCCATAGTGTCTGATCCAGTACCTCAACCTCTAATCTCGTCCTACTCACCAGCCGACTAGCTATAGGTAGCCATAGAATCCTACATACATCATCTAGAGTGATGGTCATCTCCCCTGTCGAGAGGTGGAATGTTGATGTCTCAGAGCTCCAATGCTCTATAAGGGCTATCAAAATTGCCCAATGTGCTCTAACAGTTGGGTATCCTAGCATATGCAGCAACCTCACTCACGCCAAAGCCTCATGGTCCTCCCCATTCATGGCTACTATGGTCACCTCCAACAACACTAATCACCTCTCGTGCATCCATAGGCTCTCAAACCACTACATTCATATCACACAACATGTTAGTAATCTCATCCTTTTCTTCATCCTTCCCTCTTTTAGATTTCTTGACCCTGAGTTATTTTCTTACTAATTTTTCCCCCTTTCAAAAAATTTCTCAAATTTCCACAATTTGTCCTTTTTTTTATCCTCCTTGCCCATTTTATGGGTGTCCTTCCCATTTTCTCTTCCTCTTTTCTTGTTTCTTCCTCTTTTCTTTTCCCTTCCTCCTTCATCCTTGGCAGAGCTCGGCTAGTGGAGAGGCGAACCTACCTGGACAGGCGAGCCCGCCCAAACAAGAAGGCCCACCCACAAGACTAGCGACCCCATCCTTGCGTGAGCCCACTTAGACAAGAATGCCTAACTAGAGGACGAGCAACCTCATCCTCAGGCAATACCACCCAGTGGACAGACAATCCCATCCTTAGGTGGCCACCCTTCTTGTGACACAGTCACCCTTTCCTTGCTAACCTCATTTTGGGCAGATTTTCTCAATTCTAGGGCAAGTCCACCCTTCCCCCTTACTCTCCTGCCCTTTTCAGGCATATTTTCTAATTTCTAGGAAAATTTACCCACTAATTGGGAAAATCCATGCCCCTTTCCCATCATCTCTAAATAGGAAATTATGCCTACCTAATGGATGAACTTAAAATTTTCCACCTACCCATTTTTCTAAACTACCCCAATCCCAAAACCCATGTTTTTAAATTACATAATAATGCAAAAATACACTGAAAAACGCTTAAAATCACAAAGAGAGTTTTGAACCTAACTTGGCATGGAACTGTGCCCTCATGAAAGAATTGTCATACCTCGTTCCCCTAGTGGATGATGTCATCATCATAGTCCTTCGACATCCTCATCTCCTTCTCCTCTTCTCTCTCTCTCACTCAACTGCCAGGTGTGCAAGTGAGGAATAGTAATTCCTAAAATTACTATATATAACATTTCCTTCCTATTTTAACTTTTATAAGTTAAGCATATTTTTTACCCTTTTATTTAACCCTTTTTTTAATTCAACTAATACTCTAACTTCTTGGGGCCACAATTTGCACACTGTGTGTCTATATGACTCTATTCATAATCCAATCTTCATGGTTTTTTGAGCTCTATCCAATGGTACCCTCCATTTTCTCATATCAAGAATTTGTTTGGGGCCCCTTTTTCTTCCCCAATTTCCCTTTCAAGGGGGCATACCCTAGCATTTTCCTCCATGCCTCTGTCATAGTCACTTTCTTGTGAGACTAGGGCATCTCCTTGCATTTCGTACCATTTGGGCAGCTCACACAACTTCTCACATGCTGGGGCATCATTTTCGAGTTGCTTCCTCTATAGAGTCATCTACATTTTATTTTACTACGAAGCACTGCTATTCTAACAATATTTTGAAGAGGTGCAAAATGTAGACATTCAAATTTGACCACTCCCATATGGTCAATTTTGTCTCCTTTATTCATATATTTCATTAACATTAATTAAATGACTTATTTAATTAATATTTCTCCTTCCTCTAAGGTTTCTAAAGTATTTAATTTAACAATTGAATACATTACCTTTCATCCTTTCCTCTCTAAATTAAATAAATATATCAATTTATTTAATTTAGGAATTTAACCATTTTGAATTTAAATTAATATTAAATTCTCTCTTTTCTCTCTCCTTGTCACATCCTCCATAATCCTCTTCTAATCTGGATTATTTTTATTAATTCATGATTAGGATTGTAGACATGCAAAATTGCATTCATGCATCTAATCCATATTTCACCAATTCGATGGCATCGTTAAGCATCTCTTTATCATCATATTCATCTCTTTAATTAAATAAATCAAGTTTATTTAACCAGTCTTCTAAAGTTCTTCATTTAATTAAATAAATCAAACTTATTTAATTAAACCGCTAACATCATTCCCTTTAGCTAAATAAATAAAAAATATTTATTTAACTAATTCTAAATCACAATATCTTTTGTTCGTTGAGTGATACCCTTGAGTACCATAAGAAAAATCCCAAGAGACACCCTATTCTTCATCCAGGTCTTATTAGGTTAATCTATGAACACTATGAAAGCATGTTGGCTTTATCCAAACCTGTTGCCTCCATGACGTTTGAGGACTATGACACAGACAGTGGGGGTTCAGATAATCAACCTTACCAAGAGAGAATTGTTGAAGCCCACTTGTCCTCAGAGATGTCTGGTAAGAAAACCTAGCCTAGAAAACCCCAACTTGCTAAAGTTAACTCTGATACCTACCCCAACTGCCCTATCCCCTTAAAGAATCCTCCTCTCAAGGGCTCCTCAGTCAACAAGTTGGTTTCCTACTCTGCAAACTCTTTGGAGGAAAAAGTTGTGAACCCTGAAGCTAGCATAAATTTTGTACCCTCCCCTCCTATCTCTTTCAGAGCTGATGGTACTAGATTTCCTAGCTCCCCCAACCTGGATGATGTTAACATCATCTTAGACTTGGTTCAATCTGGTGATATTCTTTAGTCTACAAGAAATGTAATTGGTGACAATTTCAAGGTTATGAAATGGGCCTATCAAGAAATTAATGATCTTAATCAAAGAAATAGGGCTATGTATAGCAAGTTAGAGGAGCTGGAACTAAAGTTGCCCACTCTTCGTAATGAAGAAGGAAAATGGAAACAAAACAGTACTGGAATGGGAGAAGGTGACACTAAGGATAAGTAGAAGACTCTAGAATTTTAAATGGTCAAAATAAAAAATAATATGAAAACTGTTGTGGAACAAAACCATAAAATTGCTAGGCACAATGCCATCATCGTTAATGCAATGTCTGTAAAGCTAGAAAAAATGCAATAGGGCTTATTGGTCATTGACCTGGAAGAGGACAAGAATAAAAGAAAGAATGAGAACTAGGGTATTTCGAAAAGGACCCGTGCCAACCTTAAAAGGAAATCACCTCCTACTACCCAGATGGATCAGATTTTAAAAGGGGGTTCAGGATACAAATGATTTGGAAGTTGAGACTATGGATTTATTAAAGGCCCAAATTTAGTTATTGCTAGCATTTTTTCTAGTTTTTTTATTTTGTGGGCTTTGTTGGCCTTTTTGGTGGCTATGGACTTTTCTTGTTGTTTTTATTACAACCTTTCTGCTTTTGGTGTCTTTAACGATTTTATCTTTTTTTTTGTAAACTTTGTGGTTTTGGGTCCCTGTAAAACTTATTTTTTCTTCTTTCAAAAACTAATTCTAAATCACATTTCATCTCCTTTTGATTTATTTTAATCCATAAATCTAATTCAAAATGTCAATCATCTAATCCCTCATTAAATTAATCTAATCCTAATTATTTAATCTAATTCATGTCACATCCTCTAGCCTACATAATAAATCAATTTATTTGATTTATTATTTCATCTAATTTCTTTCAAACATGGCATCTTTATGGAATATTCTCCAAGTTTGAAATCTCCGTCCAAGTTGACATGTACATCCAACAGGGCATTTAAGAGCTCTTACATGTCTCTTACATGTCTCTTGCACAAGTCAAACTTATCATTTAACTTATCTTTCATCCCCCTTAAAAATGTCATGTCATCAAATTCAAATTTCAAATCTCCCCCTCTTTGGCACATTGACCAAAATGTGTTCATTCCTCAACCTCTCACATGTTTACAAGTGGTATCTTGTCATTGGCTTATCTTTGTCCCACATCCTCCACGGATGGCATCAATAGATTAAAGCAACCACTAGCTGGGAATATGATCCATAAAATGCATAAGATAATTAATGAAAAAATTGTGGATCTTGTTGAATGTTCATGCTAATATTTTTCTTTCTATTGCAAAATCATACAGACATAATAATTGCAAGATACCATTTATTTATGCCCCATTTATTAGTCATTAGTCTTTTCATTGGTTTATTTTATAGCTTAAAAAAAAATTAATGGCTTGATCCTCACATTATTGTCTTTATCCTATAGGAAAATGAGGAAGGAATAAGGAAAAGTGAGGAGGAGGGATTTTCGTTTGCACAACGAGCTTGCAAGAGGAGATCTTTGAAGAAACTTGGAGATAAATTAAGCATTAAATTTGGAGTTGATAAAGCATTTTTTAATGCTTGGAGCTTCCATCCTATGCTTTAATTTTCTGTTTTAGACTAACTCATCTTTGGGCTTTAAAATGAGCATTACAAAAGATTTCAATTTTCATCGCAAAGGGTTAAAATGAACTTTAGGAAAACTAAGTAGATTTCTTTTGAGGTTAAGAATTAAACAAGGAAACTTTCAAATCTCATTTTGGTTCTTTAAAATGAATCAAAATCATTGCTTTGTGGACTTAAAATGAACATGTGTAACTTTCTTTTGTGATTACTTACACAAACTAACGCCATCAAAAAGATGTATGCGCTTCTCTCATGCCTCATGATGATCTTGAGAATCAAAAGGCTTTTTGATGGTCTTAGGGTGGGATGAAGCGATCACCTCCACATTTCATTTTTGGGGTTAAAATTGAATAAAACATTGTGTGAGTATGTGTAAACCTATTGCATGTGTTCTCCCTTTGTTTGTAAAGGAGGGTTGATCAAACTATGAATATGATTACTCACTTTTTTTTATCTTAGAGGGCCTATCTTGGGGAAAAAGTACTAATAAACACCAATATCACACAATTGACTTCGACGAGAATGGTATCAATGGTCTCTCGCCATGTTGGGTCAACTCATACAAATAAAATGTTTGAATTAAAACCCTTCTTTTACAAAGGAAAAAATCGCTATCTATTTGTTGGTGCAAGAACGGTTGTTTTGAAGCCATCCCACACTTTTACAGTTTATAGTAGAAATGGAAAGTATGCCATGGGAGTTTCATGGGTATTGATGCTTGGTTTCCCTGAGAAGTGAGTGTCGTGGAGGGGAGCTAGTGGGGTCAAGCATCTAACCATTCACTAAAAATAAGTGTAGTTGGACTTGTCCAAGTGGAGACTTAACAAATATTGTCTCAAATATCCATAGGGTTGTGATTGTTCTCGAAATCAAAACACATTACTTGATCAAAAACATTGGTAAACAAAGACTTAACATTTGTCATCAAAACTTCAAACCCTTTAGGAGAAGAAAATATCCTTGAATGAATTGACATGCTATTTCTTTCCCTTGGGATTCTCATCCTTAGAGGTTTCTAAGCATTTAAATTTCATCTCAATTTCCTACAACTAACGTCAACATTTGGAAACCTTTGCCTTGATTTCCTCGATTTCCACATAATGCACTTTGTGGGATGAAAGAAAATTAGGACATTGGACATCTAGTTTCAAAAGCTAATAAATATTTTTTTGTGGTAAAAAGAATCCATTAAGCAAAGATTAAATCAATTGAACCCCACACATGTGTTTTTCATCTTTTGGTCATATGGTTCTTATGAAAACATTGGTCTTTTGGTTTTGAACTACTCTTAGAGAAAAGCATGTTCTTCAATATCTTGGTCTAGTAAACAAGTCCTTCTTAGGTTCATTTAGGATGAAATCAAACACTTCATTCATCCAAACATTTATCATCTCCATCTCACAAACAACTTTAGAGCTTTGGAAACATCAATATTCTAGACTTGGGTACATCCTTAAAGAAAATCAAAATCACTTGTTTAGTTACGTGTATTTGGATGAATCCTTCCTCACACACTTAGTTAAATTATCACCTCTTTGAAGAAGTTTATCCTAAATATCACATCTAACATCTTAGGTTTTACAAGTTCATTATCCAAATCAAACCAATCAAAATCAAACCCTAAGTCTAGCATTGATTCAAGGTTCCTAAACATTCAAAACCCATATCAATCACCCCTTTCATCCTTCATCTCATCATTGGTCCTAAACACCTTAGAGGTCACTTTTGCAACAAGGTTAAAACAGATGAAAAACATGGAATATAAACTTGCTCCATACATCATGAGTAATCCAAATCAACTAAACTTTCCAAGCCTTACAATGTCGATTGATTATCAAAACTCATATTTATACAATCCATAAATGGGATCATTATCTCTCACAAACCTCAATGGTACAAAAAATGTGAGTATGGATAGTCAAAAAATTGGAATACCTTTCCCAATGGTAGATTTAAATCCAAGTCCAAAACTACAAATCTATCAACCAAACACCCAATGCATGAGCCTTCAAATGAACAATATCATCCTATCTAATGCCTATATTCCAAATGTGAATGTTCCATGTACAATTTTACCAAACATGAACATTTTGAATCCAAACATGACAAACTTTGGGATAGATATGTTTGTAAATCACACAAATGTTGTTCAAAGTCCAAACAATATGTTAACAACTCTGTGTATTGATCCAAGTCAAGGTAACACCATGCAAAATCAAAGTTACCTAAATCAAGGCAATGTGATTCAAAACCACAACAATGTTCAATTTCAACCTATCATGCCAAATCTGAACATCATCCCAAATCAGAACATTGTCCAAAATAAAACACCACAAGTACACACTCCAAATCTACTTAAAAAAAAGCCAAATCAACTATGTCAAGGGTTCCAAGATCAAAATCAAGACCAAGTTTTACTAGACAAAATTGCTTCACTTGAAAAACTAACTAAAGCCTTGAAACAAGAGACATTTTTACTCTAAAATCAATGCACTCTACCATTGATTGAACAATGTCATCAAAGCAGTATGTTATGGCCACAACCATGTGAAGAACAATATCTCCAATGTCAAGAAGTTGGATACCAAGATCAACAACATCAACAACAAACCCAACCACCACGTCTCCAAAATCAATCACCACAAGGTCAAATCTCACAAGGTAACAAATGGAAATACACACCACGTGGGAGACCCATCAAATTGATCATGCAATATTTGATGTAAGAAAATCTCATTAAACTCCCTATTAATGAGGATTATCAATAACCCTTAGTAAAACCTCTAGGGTATAATGAGAAGCACTTTTGTGGCTTCCACAAAACAAAGGGACACACAACATCAGATTATATACGACTCAAAAATCTCATCCAAGACCTTATTGATCAAAAGATAATCACTATTAGGGACAATGATCAAGATATATCCATCAATGAACACCTTGAAGATTTTTCCACCTCATCTAATGATCAAATTAACATACATCAAGACTCACTTTTCAATCATGATGAAAATACACCAACAATACCCAACAATAATCAAATTCAAGAAAGGTCAAGTTCACTTGACCCTATGGTTGAAGACATTGATAATTTCTCAACCACAATTTTTGAAAACAAGGTTCAAAATATCTCAATTGATGAGAACATTGAAGATGTTTCTACCCAATTTGATGATCAACTCACCATACATCAAGAGCCACTTTTTAGTGATCTATTTCAAGGAGTGTTAGAGTTATTTGATCCTATTGACATAATCCATGATCCATCAACTAATGAGCATGTTGAAAATGTCTCTACATCACCTTATGAGTTAGTGTACATATCTCAAGAATTTATTCCAAAGCAAGATCAAAATATTTCACCATGGTCTAGCAATGGTCCTTTCCAAGGCATGTTGACCCCCTTTGACCTCATAGTTACATATATTGAAAGAATCCTCAACTCAACACTTGATCCAAGTTGACTCAAAGATCAAGAGGATATTGAACCACTTACCATGCCTAATGATGATGTCCAAGAACCCTTTGTAAGCAATCTATCCTTTAAAACTAACCCATGTTAGGAACTTGATCCAAAGCATGTCAAAAGCAATCCCAAAATTAATCAAGATCAAAAATTTGTATCTCCAAGATACTACATGATCTAATGGATACTATCCTATCTATACAAGATGATCATATCCATATATCACATACTCCTCCATTTACCCATGAGATGCTTTCTTTGGAGGGAAACATAGATGATCTTCACTCATAATAGGATTCCTTTACTCCTAATATTATTACACAAAAAGAGTAGGTTATTGATTCCTACTGTCAAACTACGTTGTCAACATTAGGATTAGATATATCCCAAATTTAGACTAAGGACATCATGTATAAAGATATCCATCATTATCCACTCAAGGAAACTAGTTAGATAGAACAGGATATTCTGGAGTCAGCAAAGCATCCAATCGAAATAACATCATATACAGTGGTCATTTATTAGAGAATGCATTCTAAACAAAAGCTCTCATAATAGGAAAAATAAAAACATGAAGGTACTACTTACACCATACTAGGGGAAACTATGTCTCAAGAAAACATCAACATAGGGAGCATGAAGAATCCTTACGATTAAACTGATGCCAATACTACAACCAGCCATGTCATGAATCTTCATCCACCCATCACCCCATCCATGAATTGGGGCCAACATCAAAAGAAATATTTGAATCAAAGCACAAAGAACATTATCAAAGAAAAAGAAGAAGCTCAGAAGCATAATGGACAAATAAAATATGCATGGATACCAAAACATACAAAGAAAGATTATCCTTATCAAACTCCATCAGTCAAAGAAACTATGGGGGAAAATAAAAAAGGGAAAAGTATTCATCAAGGATGTCCACAAAATCAAAAGTAGGATTTTCAAGTGACATACAAAGTGTATCCAGTAGTTGGTCCTAATTCCATGCACACTTTTGTATCCACCCATCAATTCTCATCTTCCCATGTTTGGAGAGTCAAAGGTTCCAAACTGTCAACCAATCCATCTTTTATTCCTAAACACACTCCATCCACACCTCCACGTATGATAGCTAGTTATTACATTGACCATGTATTGGCAACAACCCTTCATCATAATGATTTTGAAGGCACTCTATCATGATGCACACACAAAGACGAAGCCAACTCCAGTATCAACGAAGCAGATCAAGAATCTCAAAAGTTGCATTCAAGTGCATATATCTTAGCAAAGAAACTTCTTCAAGCAAGATATCAATGGAACATTATGATAGAAGCATCTACATTGATACCACAAGGTGGTTCAAAATGAGCTTAAAATCATTTAGGAAAACCAAAAAAGAAAAAATTGTGAAAATTCAAAAAAAATCATAAAATCATAAAAATAGTAAAGATAAAAATCATCCTCTAGTGAAAACCACTATGGTGGTGTGCTGGATAGGTACCATAATGAAAACTTGGCAAACATGCATCATGTGTAGAATCGAGCATCTGCGTGTGCTATTTCAAGTGAAAACATCTCATCCCATCCGTAATAAATCCAACATCCCATCCATCTTATCCATAATATATCCATCCATCCATGAACTAGTTATCTAATCCATTTTAATCCATTTGCATCCATCTTGATCTTAAAAAAATTTGGTGTACACTTTACACTTGCTTATGGTAAACATCTTGACAGTGGTCATTCTCATTGATCCTATCCTACCCAGTGTTATTTGAGCTGTGAAGCATTATCCAATGAGAATTCTTTATCTAAACACCCTATCTTATTGCAAGATAATCCATATACATCCATCCATACAACCATCCAAGCATCCACCCATAACATTCCATACATTGCTAGACATAGGGGGAAAATATTCACATCTTGCTTCAGGAATAAATCTTGACATGTATCCTCCATCTTATATGGTGATTTGAACATTGGAAAACATGAAATAAAATTGGTCAAACAACTTGTGAGCAAGAATCCAAATCACTAGCCCATGCCATATTTTGATGAGAAAATGTTCCTTATCAAGCTTCATCTTTTATCGAACATCAATCCAAGTAATCACTATTAGTTGCATCTAAGTTACACTTCAAGCATCACATCAAATCATTCAAACAACTTTTATTCCAAATCAAGCTTCAAAATCATGATCAATCAAATCCAATCAATCCATCATCATCTTGAGAGATCCTTCCCAATCCTCATGTTTCTTAACACTATCCTTGCATTGTTGTGCATCCTCAACAATGTTATCATCATCAATCATGATCAATCAAATCCAATCAAAAAATCATCTTGGGATATCCTTGTGTTTCTTAACACTATCCTTACATTGTTGTGTATCCTCAACAATGTTATCATCATCAATCCATCATCATCTTGGGATATCCTTTCCATTCTTTGTGTTGCTTAACACTATATTTGCAGTGTTGTGTATCCTCAACAATGTTATTTTCATCAATGCATTGATCTTATCAATCAACCTTAGCTTGGTTTCAAACAAAATCCAAAACAAAGCACTGATATCATCATGCATATCCATATCCAAATCATCAAAATCATGTGAAAAACCAAAAACATTCAAAAAATATCAAAATCCAAAAGCATTCAAAAAACATCAAAATCCAAAACATTCAAAAAATTCAAAATTCAAAAACATTCAAAAACACAAAATCAAATTTTTTTGAAAAAATAAAAAATCAAAATATTTGTAAAAATATCAAAAATACCAAAAACAACCTAAAAATATTTCAAAATATCAAAAACATCCAAATATTTGAAAAAATCCATCTATCTCATCTCGCTTTCACCCACAATAAACATCCACTCATAATAAAACAATTTTCACCTTCATCCTTTGGAAACCTAAACAAAAACAAGCACAAAAATTAGCAAAAGCAAACTTTAAATGCAAAATCAAAATTGAAGCAACTATCCTTTAAACGCAAAATCAAACTCTTGATCATTCGCAAACATGAAAATCAATCTTATATCAACAACCTTTCAAACAATCAACTTGCCACCATCCACTAACATGTCCTAGGATGCATCCTTCCTACAATGGGCATTATCTTTTGGAAAAACACTTTGGATAAACAAAACGACATGCAACCATCCACTAACATGTCCTAGGATGCATCTTTCATACAATGGAAATTATCTTTTGGCAATAATTTTGATTCTTATCTTGAACAAAACACATCCCTTTGGCTAGAGATATGAAGAACATTTACTTGTTTGTGTACTTGATCTTTTCTTTTGATGTATCTCGATGATGTCTACTCAAAATTATTTAGAGAGAATGGAATGGGGCAACGATCATTATCTTTTTTTAACTATGCTTGTTGGACATTTTTGTAAAATAACCTTGGTGAATATTTGCTCTATTAGGTGTGTATGGAAGGTGTTTTGGGTAACTTGTTGACTATTCCATTGATAGGTTATACCTTTCCATGTTTTGGTCCAAGATGTTTGAAACTTCAGAAGTGCATCCTAGCAAGATTTTCGTATGTTAGGTGTGAACAAGAATACTCCTATCTATTTGTCAAGTCAAATTTCATCTCCTTAGGTGCAATGCCATCCTAGTTCTTTACACCTTGATGCATCGTACCTACGTGTGTTACCAAACAAAAGGTAAGTGGCCCTTTTTAGATCCCAATCCTTGATAAGTGAAACATCATCATCATCTTAGCATAAATTTGGCTTGTTGGATCCTCTTGTCATCATCTAATTTCTTCTTTTCCACACTAACATCATGTCATGGATAGTTAATCATCATCACCAACGCATCCATACTGCATCCATAAACTATCAACATTCTGCACATCATCTCACATGCATGTTCATCACCATAATATAGATCTATTAGTCTAAGCATCTCATAAATCATACATTTACATAAAACATCCAATGCATAATCATTTAGGCATTATTGCATCATCTATCTCACATGCATTTCATTATCATTTAAGTTTTTAAGAATAATATAGATTGGTTATTCTTAGCATATTAAAACCATCTCATTTTCATCATCATCATCATAAAAATCCATTTTGAACCTATTTATCACGAGATCGACCCTCAAATCAAATGTTTTCACTTGATCTCTTGAGGGGGCAATGTACCAGTGTTCTATCCACTAGGGCATCCAAAAAAATCATAAATTTTTTGAATTTTGATTGTAGAAAGTTTATTCTTTGAACCAACATAATAAGTACATTACTTCAAAGAGGGGAAAAATGTAGACATGTAAAATTGATATCATGCATATAATCCATATTTCACCAATTCCATGGCACCATTAATCATCTCTTTATCACCATATTTGTCTCTTTAATTAAAAAAATCAAGTTTATTTAATTAGTCTTCTAAATTTCTTCATTTAATTAAATAAATCCCACTCACATCATTCCCTTGAGCTAAATAAATAAAAAATATTTATTTAACTAATTCTAAATCACTTTTCATCTTCTTTTGATTTATTTTAATCCATAAATCTAAGTCAAAAGGTCAAATCATCTAATCCCTCACTAAATTAATCTAATCCTAATTATTTAATCTAACTCATGTCACATCCTCTAGCTTACACAAGAAATCAATTTATTTTATTTATTATCTCATATAATTTCTTTCAAACATGGCATCTTTAGGGAATATTATCCAAGTTTGAAATCTCCCTCCAAGTTGACATGTACATCCAACGGGGCATTTAAGAGCTCTTACATGTCTCTTGCACAAGTCAATCATAGCATTTAACTCATCTTTCATCCCCCCTAAACATGTCATGTCATCAAATTCAAATTTCAAATCTCCCCCTCTTTGGCACATTGACCAAAATGTACTCATTCCTCAACCTCTCACCTATTGACATGTAGCATCTTGTCATTGGCTTATCTTTAGTCCCACATCCTCCATGTTTGGAATTCTTCTATCATTCGATTCTATAAATAAATAGTTTCTCTATTGTATTACTCCTCCACAACTCATCCAAGTTAGCATTTCATCTTGGTCATCATCTTGCACCTTTTTATCATCCAGGATCTTAGCAAGGATTGTGAAAGGGCTTCTTTCCACATAAGCACCAATCCACTATGAGATAAAGTTTGATTCATGTTGTTTATATGCTTATTTAGCCTTTCTTGTTGTTTTAATATCTTATTTAGCATATCTAATATGATATAATATTTCATAAGGATACTAGATTTGTTATGTTTTACTTGACTTCCATGAAAATGCTTGTCAAAGTCTAACATTTTGCAGATTTAGCATCCGTAACGATGTGCACACCCTTATTCAGGATTAATGTCTCATCCTCCATATTTTTCCACTTGCCTCTAATCCTTCATTAGTCTTCTTATCACCTATTTGCATAGCCTTAATCTAATCCTCTTTCCATTTTTGGTATGTCCTCTAAGTCAACCTTTCATAAGTACTTTCTTCATTTGGCCTTGACCTCTTCCCCATGTCAATTAAAAATTAACATTTATTCATTCAAGGCTGCCCTCTTTCCCATGAATATTGTTGAGAAATTATAAATCTTCTAATAAGTCACATCACTCACATGGGACAAGGACTTCATTTATGAGGAACTTGTCTTATCCTCGAGGTACTTCCAATCATGTGAATTTAAAATTCACATTTATTTCCCCAACCACTTCTCTCTTCCCCATCATGATTAGTGAGGAATTATAAAATTCCTCACTTGTCACCATCCTTCCACATGTGGACAAGAACTTCCTTTTTGAGGAAATCTTCCCGTAATCCTAAGGTACTTTCAAGTACCTCCAACTCACATGTCCTTTTGCCACCTCCCTTTCCACATGGCAAGATGTGATGGCTTGTGATTCCTGAACTCATCATAGCCCTTCACCTTGTCCATGTTAGCTAAATCCTAGCCATTCAAATCTCTAGAGTTATTTCCCCTAAAATAGAGGATTTGGTCTCATTTTTCATTTATCACATTCAAGCCTTCAAGAAATTCAAATCTCAAACACTTGTGTTCTTAGCCACCATTTTTGCATTTTTCAAGCTTCCATTGCATTCATTTCATACATCTATCAAAACACCCATATCCATTATTGCATCCTCCATACAATCTAGAGCATTTTGCATATCATTTAGCACTCTTTCCATCGAGGAGCACACATCTAATCCACATCAAAGGGCCAACCAAAAGGATCACTTGGACAAGGTGTATCTCTTTTCTTAATCTTTATTTTGTTCAAGTTAAACTAAGCTCATCTTGAGGTGGTGTTGTGTATGTTTCTCCTTTGCATTTAGTTGTGTTTTACACCTTTTAGGGTAGGAAATCATGTTGCACACAATTTAGATGCTTTCTTAGTTATTTGTTGAACAAAAATCTACTATCACTTTACATACCTTGAAAATTGCATCTAGTTTCAAAAACATTTTTCATTTTCCAATCCTCATCTGTAGGTTGTTTATTTTTAGCTACAAAGGTCTTTTTAATCATTAGGTTCTCTCCAATTTTAGCTTCTGATTCCATAGATTGAATCTCTTCCTCTATCAACATAGCTCAATTTGAAAATTTAGGATTGATTGGGTAGTCATGAGGTTTATGTGCTTCAATGCATATGAAGCATCATAAGGGTTTACAATCCTAAAAAAGTTATCATCCTTATCCCCTACCTCTAAACCCTCCTCTTCCTTAGAAGTCAAGCTTCACATTTTCATCAAGTTCTTCTCCTCTGGTAGTTTTGGAGGAACTCCCTTTTCCTCTATTTGGGTTATTGTTACTCATTTTATTTGTTAGACTATTTTCCTAATGTAATTTCTCATTGGCTTTTAAGGCATATTCCTATGCCTCATCCATAATAGATAACTTGAATATGGCTAGCTAATCTCACAGTTGAAACCTTAGTCCATTAAAATACCCAGTTTCAACTTTCTCTTCATCCTCTTGAATATCATTCTAAATTTGAAGCCTCATAAATTGTTTGGTATAAGCTTGAATAGACTTATCTCTTTGTCTTAGATTCTAAAATTCTTCAAACAAATTTTTCTGATAATTAGAAGGAAAGAACTAAGATCATAGGTGTTTTAACATCTTGGGCCAAAACTTGATTTTTTCCTTCCCCTATCTTCTCCTATAACTTTGTAAATATTCCCACCATAGGGAAGCATGAGACTTCCTCTTGGATGCTACAATTTTCACTCTTTTATGATCATCTTCCTCAATATTTTCCCTCTCAAAATAACTCTCCAACTCTTGGTCCAATCTAGGAATAAATCTAGATTGAGTTCACCTTTAAAATATAAAATAATCACTTTCACCTTGGAGCCTTATTTGGACATGACTTCAATGAGCCTCTCTATAGGATCTACAGTACTACCATAGTTGCATTTTGTGTATGCTCTAGTTCCTCTTCATAATCATCCAAGTGCATCCTATTCTCAATAGCATCTAATATTTTGACCCAACCATCAACATTATTCCTTTCAAGGCTAGTATTTCTCTTCCATCTCCCTTTGTAGTGCATAAAAATACCTCTTTGAGCCATTATAGTTTGCTCTAATACCAAAATGATGCAAATAATCCTTGTAGACATGCAAAATTAGCATCATGTATTCAATTAGGTCCACTCATCAAGTGAACTAAGTTCACACTCATCCACTCACTAAATTAATCAAGTTCACTTTCATCCATTCATCAGGTAAATTAAACTCATTAAATTCAATCTCCTAAGGTCATCAATTTAAAATTAAATAAACTAACTTTATCATCAACCTTCTAATTAAATAAACCAAACTTTATTTAATTGAAATCCAAGTCATATTTCTCCATCTTGATTTAAATAAATCAAAATATTTAAGTCAAAAAGGTCAAAATCCCCTAATCATCACCTAAGCGAATCTAATCCCGATTTACCTAATCTAACCACCCATCACATCCTCTAGCTTTTCCCACTTGCACAAATAAATCAATTTATTGATTTATTAAAATCCTTATTTTCTTTCAACTTGGCATCTTTGAGGAATATTCCCTCAAGTTTGAATTCAAAAACAAGTGGACATGTACATCCAACAAAGAATTTATGAGCTCTTACATGGCTCTTACATATCTCTTGCACAAGTCAAACTCAACATTTACTCTCAAATTCAAATTTGAAATCTCCCTCACTTTGGCACATTGACCAAAATGTGCTCATCCTCCAACCACTCACAAGTTGACAAGTGGCTTCATCTCATTGGCCAAATCATTATCCCACATTGGTCCCTTTTGAGCACTCTTAGCATTTGAAAATCTATAAATGAAAGCTTCATCCTTGATCAAATCATCCACAAATCCTATGCAAAGTCACTCTCTTTATTTGAGAACTGATTTTTTCCATCTTACTCCATCTTCAAAGCATTTTATCATTTAACTTATCTTAGCAAAGGATTGGGAAAGGGCTTCTTTCCATAGAAGCACCAATCCACTATGGGATAGGGTTTGGTCATGATTTTATGTGCTTGAATTTAATTATCTTTGTTCTATTTAGCCTGCATATTTTAGTATGATCAATTATTTCATAAGGATGTTTAATCTAATGTGTTTCAAAGGACTAGCATGATGATATTATGTTAAGGTTTAACCATTTTCAAATTTTGAATCCATATAATGGTGCTAGAAGGAGGGCTAACATATTTATCAACTTTTTATTGCATTTGTGTGTTCACAATGATCAAACCGAATGATATTAGTATGCTTGAACTACATAATTTTGGATTGGTTATAATATTATGCTTATATATTAGCTTCTAATCTACTTTCAAGTGTACGATAAATGAGATACCTTGCTTAAATTTATGTTTAAAACCCAATGATTGCTTTCTTTTGTAGTTGGCCTTCTATGAACTTGTGGATATATAACTCTCCTCTTTTAGATACTCATTTGCTTGGTCATTGCGTCATATCAAACACCTTTTGATAAATTTTCTGTCTTGAAATCCAGACACAAAGACTTTGGCATGGTCATCCCTATCCATTTTGTATATAAAAGGACCGAAGCTTGGGTCTCAAGAATTCTCTATGTTTTTCTTTTTGGTCCATATTGTCTCCAAAACTAGCGCCCACATGGATGCTCTATTGTATAAGTCTTGATAAGAAACTATTCTAAGCTTGAATGGCCACAAAAATTTGTTTTCTTTTTTAAAATTGGGGCCAACAGTAACAATCTCATGTATAAGATATTCAATGTAGATTATGCCATATCCACCTAAAACCTTTTCAATGACAGAGTTGTCAGTCAAAGGAACTCACTGCTTATCTACCTTTCTGTAACCTCTCTGGTAAATAATATTGTGATAGGTCGAATGTAAGCATTAGAAAATGAGCAGCAAGTAAAAAGTGCAAATAAACACCAAAACAACCTACACCTCAAGATTAGCCTAAGTTGGAAACAACACAAGATGAAAGAAACAAAATGGAACCTTATACATTGCGTCGAATTGATCCTTTGGTTGGTCCTTCAATCTCTGATGTGTATGCTCCTTGGATGGCAAGTAGATGCAAGCTAAATGATGTTGTGAGGATGAGTGCAAGTGGATGAAAACAAGAAAATGGCTAAGTATAAGTTGAGAAACAAAATTGCAAGAGTTTATTAAAATGATCTCCCAAAAATGAGAGAAAAGAGGGGTATTTATAGGATTTTTGAGAATTCCTAGAGAAATGGATGGTTGAGATTGAGCCACCAAATATCAAGATGTAGGGCTAAGGTGAGTTGAGAACTCACAAGCCCTCACATCTTGACATGTGGCATGTGAGATAGCCCTAAAAGGTGAAGTGGACATGAGGTGGAAGGAGAAGTATATGACATGGAGGGGGTACAAAGTACCTTGGGATTGGACAAGATCTCCTCATAAAGGAGGTCCTTGTCCCCATGTGGGTGAGAGGACATGTGAGGAAATAAAAATTCCTCAAATATTCTCATGGGGAGATGGGAAGGAATTTAAAATTCCTTAAATGCACGGGATTGGGCAAAAAATTCACATGGGGAAGTGGAGTGCCTTTGTCCAAAAGGGGAAGGCTCTTTAATAGGTTGATCTAAGGACACATGTCATAAAGGACATAAGAGAAAAGGAATTTAATATTCCTTGGAAGGATAAAAGGAATTAAAAACTTTGAGAGGTTGATTAGGCTAGTTAGTGAAGGATTAGAGGATGGTTAGGTGGCTAAGAGAGATTAGAGGCCAACTTGTAAAAGTTGGAGGATGTGACACCTCCTAATCAAGGATTAGGCATGTGCACATCTTAATGATGAGATTAGAAGAAGGATTAATTAGATAAAGATGATGGAGGATGTGACATGAAGGGAATTAAATAAATGGAATATTTATTTAATTCAATTGATGGAAGGAGGATTAAAGAGATAAGGTATTATTGATTAAATACCTTTAGGGTTTGCAGTAATTAAAGATAATTAAATAATAGCGTGATATTTAATTAACGAAAATAAGACGAAAGGGGATGAATTTGGATAAATTAAGTGTCCAAATTTAGACATCTACATTTTTCCCCTCTTTGAGATGGTGTTACGAAGTAGCATCATTTCAAAGAATATTAAAACATAGAACCTAGAAGAAGATTGGTTAGATTGGAAAAGATGCCCCAGTCATTCAAAGAAGTGACTAGGAAGGAAGATGATGGGGGAAAAGATGAAAGTTAGGGATGAAGGATGCCCCCTCGAGAGGACATGCAGGTTCAAGAGAACACGGGTGGGCTCTCGAAATGGATGAGATGATGCAAGGGGAGTTGAAGAAGATGATGCAATGTGATGGAAGATTGGGAGGGGAGTGTGATGAAGGATGAATGGATGGGGGGGGGTTTGACAGATGAGAGGATGAAGATGAAATGCAATCCAAATGAAATTTTCCATCGTCAGAGCACTGATTTTTGCTATAACAGAAGACACGAGACGCCAAGGTATGAAGAACCAAGGCGGATTAGTGTCTAAGGCATAAAACAAACGTAACAAACAAGAAGGCTATCCCAACACCCCAAAGTCATGGTGACTTTGGTCGGGCCAGGTATTGGGATAACCACAAGCACACAAGGATTCCCCAGCGTAACACAAGACCTCAGGGATCTTGGTGGGTATTACGTGGGACAACCGAGAAGACATAAAAGATCAAGATACACCCCTATGTTGACTAGTCAAAGCACACCATGATATGATGGATCAAGGCAACAATGACAAGTGATGATAGGGAGCTCAAATAATAAACAAAATCCAAAAGCATCAAAAAATCACAATTAATTTCAAATTCCCTTTGCCATAGGATCAATCAAGGGGATGGATGGGATTGATGAGGTCTGTTAGGAAGGATGCATCCTGTTGAGACTGATGATGGATACTAAATTAAAAGATTGATATGACATAGGATATTCAAAACTGATTGGATTTGATGATACAAGTGGATCTCATTTGTTAAGAACTAGCTAGATTAGGGCATAGCTTGATGACACGACACACGATAGGAGACTGACACATCCTAGCAACCTAGGGGCTCGGGGGCTGATCAAAGATTAGCCTTGCCTACATGGAAGCGCAGAGCCCTCGTAGTTCGATAAAAGACTGACGACAGACCATGATGGAGATTTTGATGGATGACCAAGATAGGATGGAGAATAGGAGAAAAGTGGACAATATAGATCGATGATGGATGGAACCCCGGGGGCGGATCAAATGATCGACCTTGCCTACGTGAAAGCGCAGGGGCAACGTAGTTCGACAGAAGGCCAAAGACAAGTGATGGATGAAAGATGATGAGATGACTCTAGATAAGGGGATAAAAGGATTGGACGGACACGATGGGACAAAATAGACCTATTGGATTGGAGTGGAGGATAGTGACTAGACAAAGCTCAGGGATGGGATAGTTATCCAAATCATCAAAGATGAAGTGGGTAGATGATATGATGAAGAGATGAATGATGAGATGATGGATGATGAGATAGTAGGCTATAGCTAGATACCAATGAAAATGGATTAAGAGATGTGATATGGATAGAGATAAATGGACAGGAAGATAATGATGGGGAGAGGGAAGGGATGTTATGATGGATGGGTAGGGGGATAAGGATAGGGAGGTTAAAAGGATTGTGGGGAGAGATTAGAAGATAAGGATGGGGAAATGGAAGGGATGCTATGATGGAATGGATGATGTCTCCAAGGACTACATTACAAAGGAAGATAGATGCCCCCACTCTAGATATGTCATGTGCGAGGAGGCATGAAGGATGCAATAGACAAGGATAGGAAAATAAAGGAGTGAGATGGATGAAGATAAGATGCATGGATAAGGAAGGGAGATTGAGGGCGAAGGATAGTTGGGATAGTGTGCAGGTGAGGGGAATGTATGCTAAGAGGTGTCCAAAGCATGCTTATATGTTTGCCCCATTGTTATCAAGATCACAAGGAGGATGGAAGGATTGGGATAAGTGAGATATGCCAAGAAGGATGTGTAAGCACGATAGGATGGAGGGGATGGACGAAAATGATGTATAGCAATAAGATGGGTGCATAGCCGAAAGCGTAGCAGGAAGCATAGCGGATGGAGGGAATGAAATCGTGAAATTGCCCCTTTGTAGGTGCGTATAGATTTACTACGATTGCTTTCCGTGCTTTCATCATTATGGTACTTTATCCAAGGTGCTTGTTTTCCAAGTTTTCAAATTATTGGACCTGGGATTATTTCTTTTAGTATTTTATTTTGATTTTTTTCGATTTTGATTTTTTATTTTATTTTTTTGGATTTTTGACCAGGTGGGGTAACCGAGTAGATTTAGGTGTAGAACTTCTTGAGATGCATGATGTTGATAGGCTCGTCAAGGGGTTCTCCTTCAAGAGTAGTCAACCTGTATGCCCTAGATCCATATTTAGCAGCTATGATATAGGGGCCCAACCAATATGCCTCAAATTTTCCTTTCTTGTCTCGGTCTTGCTGAGTACGTTGGTTCTCCTTAAGGACAAGCTCACCCACCAGGAATTGGTGAGGATGAACCTTCTTGTTGTAACTACGCTTGAGGCGATTTTGATATGCTTGCAGATGGTCATAGGCCTTTCTTCGTTCGTCCAGTAATTCTAGCTGTGCAAGCCGCGCAACATGCGCATCCTCTTCACTAATAAGGTTCTTAAGAGAGATTCTCAATGATGGAAGTTCAACCTTGATTGGCAAGATGGCTTCAGCACCAAACACCAAAGAGAAGGGCGTGGCGCCTATCGAGGTGCAGATGGATGTGCGATATGCCCAGAGGGCAGGATGAATGTGGAGGTGCCAATCTCGTCCAGTGTTATTGACAACCTTTTTGAGAATACAGATGAGGGTTTTGTTGGTCGCTTCCGCTTGACCATTACCCTGGGGGTAATAAGGAATTGACCAACGGTGCTGGATATGGAAGGTGTCACAGAGATGTTTCATGGCTTGGTTTTTGAATGGTTTGTCATTGTTGGAAAGGATAGTGGACGGGATACCATATCTGCAGAGAATATGGTAAAGGATGAATTTGGAAATCTGAGTACCGGTGATTTGTGAAAGAGGCATTGCCTCCACCCACTTGGTGAAGTACTCAGTGGCGGTGATGATGAATGTATGGTTGTCGGATGATGGTGGGTGAATCTTGCCAATCAAGTCGAAACCCCATTGAGAAAACGGCCATGGTGCCAGGAGGGGCTGAAGGTCTAGCGCTGGGGCATGGATTAAATCTGCATGTTGCTGGCATGGAAGACACTTTTTCACAAACTCGCAAGCATCGTGTTCCAACGTAGGCCAATAGTATCCAGCTCGTAAGATCCTCTTGGCCAGAGCCATACCATTTGAATGTGCTCCACAAACACCGCCATGTACCTCCATTAGTGTAGCATGGGCTTCGGTCTCATTCAAACATCTGAGGAGGATTCCACCATACCCACGATGATAAAGCGTATCACCGACGATGATGTATCGAGAAGAGCGATGAATGAAGGATTTGTGTTGGTTACGGGTAAGGTCTGGGGGTATAATGTTATCATGGAGGTAAGTATAAATGTCTTGGTACCATGGGGAGGTGGGACCCACAATTTCGCACACCATGTCGGTCTCAGGGATATCATATGCGGGGATTAAAAGTTGTTCCACAAGAAAGTCACACTCTGTTCGGTCCTTGGGCATGTCCAGGAGGGAGCCAATAGTGACCATTGCATCAGCTGCTTTGTTTCGTACCCTGGGAATCTGTTCAAATTGTATAGAGGTGAAATATTTCTTGAAATCATCCACCATGCGCTTGTAGGGCAACAACTTATCATCCTTGGTCAGGAACTCATCATTAACTTGCCTAATGACTAACATAGAATCACCGAAGACTTTCAACTGAGTTATGTGCCACTGTTTCACAATTTTGAGGCCGATGAGGAGAGCTTCGTATTCTGCCATATTGTTGGTACAAGGGAATGACATCTTGAATGACTTGGGAATGTAGTCACCCTGAGGGGTAACTAATAGAATTCCTGCCCCTGATCCATTATGTGTATATCATCCATCAAAATATAGTGTCCACGTGGGGGTTTCCTCAACTGAGAAGACTTCCTCATCGGGGAATTATGTGACCAATGGATAAGTATCAACTAAAGGGGCTTCCGCCAACTGATCTGCAATGATTTGTCCGTTGATAGCCTTGTGGTCCACGTATTCTATTTCGAATTCACTAAGGAGCATGACCCACTTAGCCATGTGGCCAGTCAGAGTGGTTCTAGATAACAGATACTTCAATGGATCGATCTTGGCGATTAGTTTCACTGGATGGCTAAGCATGTAATGTCGAAGCTTTTGTGTGCTGAAGATGAGTGCTAGGCAGGCCTTTTCCATGGGGGAGTAGTTTAGCTCGTAGCCAACCAATGTCCGGCTGATGTAGTAGATTGCCCTCTCTTTCGACGACTCATCATGTTGTGCCAACAATGCCCCTAGGGCGACTGAAGTGGCGGAGATGTAGAGCAAGAGGGGTTTGTCGGGAATAGGTGGCATTAATATTGGTGGATGGGCTAAATATTCCTTAATTTTATCGAACCCCATCTGACACTATTGGTTCCATCGGAAGGTGGAATCTTTTTTCAGAAGATGAGTGAATGGCTGACACTTGTTTGCCAGCTGGGCTATGAACCGATGGATGGACTGCATTTTTCCCTGAAGGCTTCTTAACTGTTTGAGATTGCGTGGAGGGGGAATGTCCAGGATAGCTTTTACCTTAGC